>JAVTVY010021174.1:0-74703 GCA_036873755.1 Hanleya hanleyi | reverse complement strand
GATACGTCGAAGATGGATTATTTGCTGAGAATGCAGGCGCTTTTAGCGTTGGTTCCGGATATGCCCGCCCCTTCGAAGGTGGTTCCATCTAGTAGTAAGTGTCGGACAGCAGCGGATTCTGCATTCATGTCTTCCAAGCCTGTGACTCCTCGTACATGCGCTCCGTCCCCAGCGTGGGTGGATCATTTAGAGAAGTTTGATCGTCAATTACAGGATGACAATAAATTCAAAAATCCTCGTTTCCGGATTCCCCATGACCTTCATGATAACGTTTTACCTGACAAACCACCGAAACGTGATCGAGATTTATCACAGATTTCTAAATCATCGAAGTCATCTCCACTTGAGTTCAATACCAATTTCGTGGAGAATATCCAGGAGATGTTATTGGTAATCCAACGTGCTTCCTCAGTCGCCGATTGGTTTTTATTAGCTACTTCGCGGATTGCTTTGGATTGAGTTACGCCTGGACGATGGGTCGACTTCTTTGTCTCCGGGTCGTGTGGCCTATTTACGGGGTTTTATTGAAACCCTAGTACAGGCTAACCGTCAAGTTATCGAGGCCAGTTCTTATTCATACGTTTCGCTTCTCCAAGCGCAACGCAACGCCTTACTTAAGACTGTCAAACCGGATGTCTCCTTCATGGTTAAGGATTATTTGCTTCATCAGCCTTTGGCTTCCAAGTCCATTTTCAATAATGCTATTGAGGCCGTGGTTCCCGTCATTCGTGAAGAACGTACTGCGCGCTTGATTGCGGCTGTTGCTCGGGGTGGTTCTTCGGATCGTCGCCAGAAGCGGGGTCGTAAGTCTTCTACCACTCGTCAAGATGGGGGCGCTCGGGGGAGTTTTCGAGGTATCGACAAACCTCCACGAGGCCGAGGTCGCCGTTCACTTCGTGGGAAGCCAACCAAGAGGGGTGGTCATTCCACCAAATGACTATCAAGTTCCCGTGTCCGATCAAGTCGAAGTTTTTCATCCTCCACCTTTCCGTTCATTCAGTCATCATGTTGTGGGCGGCCGCCTTCAATACTTCGTGGACAACTGGCGTCTCATCACAGACGACGCCTGGATTTTAAGAGTTTTGGAGCACGGTTTCCTGTTCACTTTTCGTTCCCTTCCCAAACTCATTGTGTGGCCACGCCCATCCCGCCTTCCAGTCTCCGCGGACCACGTGCGGGTTCTTCTGTCTTCAGTCGACACGCTCATCGACAAGGGAGCTGTCAGGGAGTTACCTCGGACGGAGGACAGTGTGGGGTTTTACAGCCACGTATTTCTGGTCCCCAAGAAAGACTCGCACCAGATGCGGATGGTGATCGACTTAAAAGTGTTAAACAAGTTTCATCTCACCACCCCCCTCATTTCAAGATGCCGACTGTTTCATCGATTCGGGCCCGCATACATCATCGGGATTGGCTGGCCTCAGTCGATCTGCAGGACGCGTATCTTCATATTCCAATTCATCCACGCCATCGCCGTTATCTCCGCTTCGTTATCAACGATCGTCGATTCGAATGGCAGGTTCTCCCATTCGGGGTCAATGTAGCCCCCTGGTTGTTTACCCGCATTACCTCTCCGGTCATGGCATTTCTACACCTGCGAGGTATTCAGATAGAGGTTTATATAGACGACATCCTTCTATGGGCAGCGGACGAGGCCCGTCTCAACGTGCAAGTCCAGTTCACGCTCCTGGTGTTACGGCATCTAGGATTCATCCCTCATCCTCTCAAGTCAGAGTTGGTTCCAGCTCAAGTTCGCCGTTACATCGGCGCAGTGTTCGATACTTATCATCAGCGAGTATACCCGCCGGAGGATCGTTGGGACAAAATTCAGCTGTTAATCCGAAAGTTTTTGTCATCAACGTCACGGACACGTCAACAGTGGCAAAGTTTGGTAGGTTTGCTCACTTCCACTCAGGACCTAACTCATTACGGCCGACTACAGGTGCGTCCACTACAGTATCATCTGTACCCTTACCTACAGACACCTTCCATCAATCCAGCGGTGCCGGTATTGACGTCTCTTCATCCACATCTGGTCTGGTGGCAATCCCGGCTCAACGTCATGCAGGGCGTTCCATTCCGCTTTCCGGCTCCGTGTCATCATCTGTACACCGATGCGTCCGAGACCGGTTGGGGAGCCCATCTGGACATATTCAAGGTATCCGGCAGATGGTCAACATTGGATGCCAGTCTTCACATCAACCTTCTGGAGATGAAGGCAGTCATTCTGGCGGTGAAACATTGGAGTCATCGTCTCATGTACTCATCTCTCCTCATAGCGACGGACAATTCCACAGTCATTGCGCACATCAACAAGTTGGGAACCACCCGCTCGCTACCAATGTTTCGTCTAGTTTGGGATCTGTACGAGTGGACTCGCACTTATCATATTTATATTCGCGCCCGCCATGTGCCGGGGCGGCTCAATGTCTTAGCGGACAGCCTATCACGTCCGGACCCCGTTCTTCAGACCGAGTGGCAACTTCATCCGGAGGTGTTCCAGCAGATCTCCACCATCTGGGAGTCCCCTCTGATCGATCTCTTTGCAACGAGGAACAACGCCCAATTGTCTCTGTTTGTCAGTCCGATCCTGGATCCTCAAACCTTCGACATCGACGCTCTGTCAATCAATTGGGACAACTTCCTAGCTTACGCCTACCCACCGATGGCCCTAATACTGGAAGTGCTTCAGAAGATTTCTCGTCACGACTGCATCATTCTACTCGTAGTGCCGTGGTGGCCGCGTCGACAGTGGTTTCCGGTTTTGGTCCCGCTCCTCACGGCCCCTCCACGTCGACTGCCAGTTTGGCCCAGCCTGTTACGTCAACCCCACGGGATTTTCCATCACAACCCACGGTGGCTCAACCTACACGTTTGCAGACTATCCAGAATGCACTCGCAGTCCAGGGATTTTCAGCAGAGGTTGCACGAACGATGGTTTCAGCCAATCGATCTTCCACATCGCAGCTCTATCAGGCGAAATGGTCCTATTTCGTCTCCTGGTGTCGAGGACAGGATGCCGATCCCGACTCTGCCTCTGTTTCCCTAGTCGCTGACTTCCTCCTTCATCTTCATCGGGATAAGAAGTTTCAAATCAGCACCATTGAAGGGTATCGATCTGCTTTGGCTAGGGTGTTACGTCTTACCTCTGGTGTAGACATTAGTCTTAACGATAATATCTCTGCGCTCATTCGCGCCTTCGCGTTACAGTCTCGCCGTACGCGACAACTGTTACCGAAATGGGATATCGGTGTGGTTCTGTGTGCTCTGATTCGTCCGCCCTTTGAACCTTTAGAATCCGCTTCTATCAAAGCTGTGTCTTATAAGACGGCCTTTTTGGCGGCGTTTGCTTTAGCGTCTAGAGTGTCTAAACTTCATGCTCTTGAAAGATCTTCTATGACCTGGACGGCGGATTGGTCGCGCATTTCTTTTCGGCCCATTCCTGAATTTATTGCCAAAAATGAGTCTGTGCGTTCAGGTCCGTGCGCTCAACGATCGTACTCCATTCCTGCGTTGTCAGACTTTGTGCATGGGCTCGAAGACGACCTCCTGTTATGCCCAGTCCGAGCGATTCGCCACTATCTTACTCGTACCGACTCCGCTCGCGGCTCTCGGCGCCTGTTATTTCTGTCTCTTCGCCCGTCGGCTTTGCGTGACATTACCAAAAATACCATCGCCGCGTGGTTGAAGAAAACCATTAAATGGTCTTATCAATTGGCCATAGACGCTCCCCCTCTGTTGTCGGCTGCCTCTTCTCATGAGATTCGCGCCATTGCCACGTCATGGCCATTATGGAAAAATCTGTCCCTCCATGACATTGTCCAATCTTGTGCCTGGACGGCGAACTCCACGTTCACCAACTTCTATCTGAGAGATATGTCAGTCCAGTCAGAAGGGATATCCACGCTTGGGCCGTTAATAGCGGCCCAGCACGTGGTCAACTAAATTCCAAAAAAAGGGGGGGGGGGGCGGCAGTTTGAATCATCACAGCAAATCTGCAAATTGCTGTATCATCTCATCTCATTCATACTATTAGTCCACATTTGATTGATCACATATTGAAGAAAGAAATAAGTTCAGATGGACAACCTTGGATCCTCTAAAGAGATGTCGGACACTAAATCACCACTCTAAGATGCCTGACTCCATGGTGAGTGTGATCTTTACCTTAATTGCGGTCTGATTGTGTCTTTCAGGTTGAATCTGACTTCCTTCTTATGATCTCAGCTACGTCATCTACGCTCAACCCCCAAGAAGCAAGTTGGACGTGAGACGATTGTGGACTGAGTATGGTGTGGCTTGGCGACCTCTAGGCACGGACCAGTTATGCTTCACCCGGTTTTAGGAACAGCCAAGAATCTGCATCCAGATAAGCCTTACCAAGTAGACCCAATAGCCCTAGGGGTACCGGTCCCTCCTCTTGGTATAGATGGCTTCCCGAGTAGACTCAACAACTCTTTGAGTAGGGGTCCTTTCTCGGGAGTAATACTTCCACACCATGAGCACAGCTACATGGTAGACAATCAAGATAAGTACAACTGTATCTTATCCAAATTTTAACCTTTTTTAACGGTCATTGACCAGGGTTTCAATTGTTTGATTATTGATGTCTGATATCCATGTCTGTGTCTTCCCAGCGGTTACTTAGCCTAACATTGAATCTGCTACTTGGCCGAGGTTTCCCTCCTTCCACCTGTTGGTACTGAGGCAATAATTGAAGCAGGTTTACGAGTTAGGCAACGAATATTAAACATTTAAGAACAATGTTTCTATTCGTAACTAAATCAAACCTGCTTCAATTTAATGCGCCCTCCCGTCCTTTCCCTCAGACCGCGGCCTAGTTCACTACTGGTCTCGGTTATTTACAATGAGAAAGAGGGAGAGAATGGGCTGTGCATTGGCTTTTATGGTAACCACGTTGGGAAGAGTGAGAGCTCTCCTAGGGGCGGATAACTCTATCTCCTAGGGGAGATAATTTTCAATTTTTAACTTCCGTTTTCTACGTTTGATTGTGCATTTAAATGGAGTTTAAAGGCAATAATTGAAGCAGGTTTGATTTAGTTACGAATAGAAACATTGTTCTTAAATGTTTAATGTTTCCCTAGTATCAGCATACCGACGGCTGCAGATAATGGGAGATGGGATTCTTCAATGCGCTGAGTATGAAAAATTTGAATGAAATCATGTTTTATTTGTTTGCTGAATTATAGGATAAACTTTTACAGTACGTCAAGTTTTCACCCTTCAAAGCACACTTTTCCTGTTCTCTTTTCGTTTACCGGTATGTGCGGTAATCCCTCTAACAATTCAATCACAGGAAGTGAAATGATATGTGAAGACAATACGGGAATAACTCCCTTGTGTGAGATGGTAATCAAGCTGAATTTTGGTTTCAATCCAAAACCTGCCAAATCAGATTTCTCTAGAAGTTTACATATTGAAATATCAGCCTCGATGCTACTTTGTATGAAAATGGAGATACATGTATGATTGATGAAAATGTGCTCCTTGGCCTGATTTGGTATTTTTGAAGCATTTACAGCGAGGATTTTCTCTTATAGCAAAAATATGACACCTCAAACCAGAATAATTTTTGTCACACAATATATTAGGAAGTTTGTTTATTGGAAAGAACCACGAATGGCTTTGGTTTGAGGTGTCATATTTTTGCTACAGGAGAAAACCCTTCATGAAAATGCCCCAAAATACCAAAATAAGCCCGGGAGCACATTTTGATCAATCATATCTCCATTTTTTTGCAACTGAACATCTCAGTTTTTTTGAAGGGAATATTTCAGTATGTAAACTTTAAGAAAAATCTTATATGGCAGGTTTTGGAGTAGAAAAAAAATCGGTTTTACTTTCATCACACACAAAGGAGTTTTTCGTATGTAAACGTCACATATCCTTTCCGACCATAAAATCTGGGGTGATCCAATTTATTAGAACGGGAAGTTTACACAAAGGTCCAAAATCATACAAATAATCCATTATTTCTTTGTTATTTCTGTAGAGGATGATCACATTTATTAGAAAAGCCGATTGAATTTTGTCCTCAAGATTGGGTATGGTTGAATTTTGATAGGGGGATTAAATTATGAGAATGAAAAAATCAAGTTTGCTTTAATGCTCGCATAACTGGCAGTGCTATGAAAAAATGTGATCCTTGCCGAGATTGGCGACCATGTGGAGAAAAATCTAAAACGAAAATTACTCATTTTTTCAAGTTTTCGTATTTATAAACACTATGGATATTCATAGTAAAGATAAGATATATGGGTAGGTCACCGGCAAAATGTTTTCCCCGAGATACACGTAACTACAATGAATGATTGAAATAATAAAACCAGTAAACATCGCTCTTTTCATCCAGTGAATGTAGCAGTGCATGCATCGAACCTGTCGCTGCATTTGACACCTATACCTAGTTGAATGTTTGCCACAATGATGGGTGGTAAAAAGGGAATTTCAATCCGAACAACTCCCAAGTATATCAAAATGATAACATTTCTTGTCCTCGTTAATTGTGCTCGTTTGTAACATTGGGCACTGTACTTGGGTCCGTGTAACCTTGCACAATTCAATTTTCGTTTTTATCTCGCCTTACGAAGTAAAGGGGAGATATTGTGAGAGGGGGAAAGAGGATGTCGTCGTCGGTGTCGGTGTCGGTGTCGGTGTCCCCTGCCTGGAAATGAATGGGTTTTTGGTTTAGCAAGTTAAAAAAAAATCTAGAAAAATTAGAAAAATATAAAAAAAAATATAAAAAATATGGGGGGTGGGTATGCCACCTGGGGGTACTACCCCTGGGGTACTCTAATGTTAAAATCCCTATGAATGAGTTTTGCGTTTAGCTGAAATGCACATGTACATCTGTACTTGGAAAGTTTCTTGCAGTTGTCAGCTGTCATTGGATGATTATGAAACTTGGTATACATGTTTCTTATGATAAGAGGATGTACCTGTGCTATTTTTGAGAAGAAATATTAATTTTTCTCAAAATTATGGCAAATGAAGAGTTTTCTGTTTAGGTAAATTGTACATGTAGGCCTCTACATGTATACATATACATCTACATGGTAACTTTGCTCCAGTTGTCAGCTGTCATTGGATGATTATGAAACTTGGTACACATGTTTCTTATGATTAGAGGATGTACCTGTGCTATTTTTGACAAGAAATATTAATTTTTCTCCAAATTATGGTAAATGAAGAGTTTTCTGTTTAGGTAAATTGTACATATACATGTCCATGGTAAGTTTGCTCCAGTTGTCAGCTGTCATTGGATGATTATGAAACTTGGTACACATGTTTCTTATGATAAGAGGATGTACCTGTGCTATTTTTGAGAAGAAATATTAATTTTTCTCAAAATTATGGCAAATGAAGAGTTTTCTGTTTAGGTAAATTGTACATACAGGCCTCTACATGTATACATATACATCTACATGGTAACTTTGCTCCAGTTGTCAGCTGTCATTGGATCATTATGAAACTTGGTACACATGTTTCTTATGATTAGAGGATGTACCTGTGCTATTTTTAACAAGAAATATTAATTTTTCTCCAAATTATGGCAAATGAAGAGTTTTCTGTTTAGGTAAATTGTACATGTAGGCCTCTACATGTATACATATACATGTACATGATAAGTTTGCTGCAGTTGTCAGCTCTCATTGGATGATTACGAAACTTGGTACAAATGTTTCTTATGATTGGAGGATTTATTTGTGCTATTTTTGAGATGAAATATTAATTTTTCTCCAAATTATGGCAACTGATTGAGTTTTGCGTTTAGCCGAAGTGCACGTACATCTGTACACCACAGTTTGCTGCAGTTGTCAGCTGTCATTGAATGATTGGTACACATGTTTCTTATGATTAAAAGATGTACCTGTGATACCATCCATACCATTACTACCATTCATACCATCACTACCATTCCTACCATCACTACCATCCATACCATCACTACCATCCATATACCATCCATACCATCACTACCATCCATACCATAACTACCATTCCTACCATCACTACCATCCGTACCATCACTACCATCCATACCATCACTACCATCCATACCATCGCTACCATTCCTACCATCACTACCATCCATACCATCACTACCATCCATGCCATCACTACCATCCATACCATCATTACCATTCCTACCATCCATACCATCACTACCATTCCTACCATCACTACCATCCATACCATCACTACCATCCATACTATCACTACCATCCATACCATTCCTACCATCACTACCATCCATACCATCACTACCATCCATACCATCACTACCATCCATACCATTCCTACCATCCATACCATCACTACTATCCATACCATCCACACCATCACTACCATTCATACCATTCCTACCATCCATACCATCACTACCATCCATACCATCACTACTATCCATACCATCCATACCATCACTACCATTCATACCATCCCTACCATCCATACCATCCATACCATTCCTACCATCACTA
Source organism: Hanleya hanleyi (assembly GCA_036873755.1). Classification (NCBI taxonomy): domain Eukaryota; kingdom Metazoa; phylum Mollusca; class Polyplacophora; order Lepidopleurida; family Hanleyidae; genus Hanleya; species Hanleya hanleyi. Next base: position 66,199 of record JAVTVY010021174.1, on the reverse strand, counting down.
CCATCCATACCATCACTACCATCCATACCATCACTACCATTCCTACCATCACTACCATCCCTACCATTCCTACCATCACTACCATCCATACCATCACTACCATCCATACCATCACTACCATCCATACCATTCCTACCATCACTACCATCCATACCATCACTGCCATCCATACCATTCCTACCATCACTACCATCCATACCATCACTACCATCCATACCATCACTACCATCACTACCATCCATACCATCACTACCATCCATACCATAACTACCATTCCTACCATCACTACCATCCATACCATCACTACCATCCATACCATCACTACCATCCATACCATCACTATCATCCATACCATCACTACCATCCATACCATCACTACCATCTATGCCATCCTACCATCCATACCATCACTACCATCCATACCATCACTACCATCCATACCATCACTACCATCCATACCATAACTACCATTCCTACCATCACTACCATCCATACCATCACTACCATCCATACCTTCACTACCATCCATGCCATCACATCCATACCATCCATACCATCACTACCATTCCTACCATCACTACCATCCATACCATCACTACCATCCATACCATTCCTACCTTCACTACCATCTATACCATCACTACCATCCATACCATCACTACCATTCCTATCATCCATACCATTCCTACCATCACTACCATCCATACCATCACTACCATCCATGCCATCACTACCATCCATACCATAACTACCATTCCTACCATCACTACCATCCATACCATCACTACCATCCATACCATCACTACCATTCCTACCATCCATACCATCACTACCATCCATACCATCCCTACCATCACTACCATCCATACCATCACTACCATCCATACCATCACTACCATCCATACCATCACTACCATCCATACCATCACTACCATCTATGCCATCCTACCATCCATACCATCACTACAATCCATACCATCACTACCATCCATACCATCACTACCATCCATACCATAACTATCATTCCTACCATCACTACCATCCATACCATCACTACCATCCATACCTTCACTACCATCCATACCATCACATCCATACCATCCATACCATCACTACCATTCCTACCATCCATACCATCCATACCACTTCCTACCATCCATACCATCACTACCATCCATACCATCACTACCATTCCTATCATCCATACCATTCCTACCATCACTACCATCCATACCATCACTCCCATCACTACCATCACTACCATCCATGCCATCACTACCATCCATACCATAACTACCATTCCTACCATCACTACCATCACTACCATCCATACCATCACTACCATTCCTACCATCACTACCATCATGCCATCACCACCATCCATGCCATCACTACCATCCATACCATCACTACCATCTATACCATCACTACCATCCATACCATCACTACCATTTCTACCATCACTACTATCCATACCATCACTACCATCCATACCATAACTACCATTCCTACCATCACTACCATCCATACCATCACTACCATCCATACCATCACTACAACAATCAATACCATCCATACCATCACTACCATCCATACCATCACTACCATCCATACCATGATGGTGATGGTAGTAATCCCACTTGGGACTGGACTATCCAGCAGTAATCCCACAGAGGACTATCCATCAGTAATAACATGGGACTGGTCCACCCAGCAGTAATCTCACACTGGAATGCCCTATGTACCAGTAATCCGACTGCACTGACCTATCCATCCTACATGGGATTAACTTTTGCCAGTAATCCCACATGGGACTGATGTTATTGTCTGTACCAGATAATCTATTCCAGACATTATTGTCTGTACTGCACCACTTATTCCAGACCTTATTGTTTGCTCTACATGTATGCTTTCAATGCTGCTGCACCTTTGGCGGATGACCCCGCAAGGCGAGATGTTGGGGTTCTCAGAACGCTTGTTCGTTTTTGGTTTCGCAAAATCAAAAATTGAAATTTGACGCTCAATTTTCAATTTTCGTTTTTTTTTCTGTTATCTCAAAATCAAAAATTGAAATTTGACCGTCAATTTTCAATTTTCGTTTTTTGTTTTTGTGATCTCAGAATTAAGAATTGAAATTTGACCGTCAACTTTCAATTTTTGATCCTGGGATTGCAAAAACAAAAGATTTGACCGTCAATTTTCAATTTTCGTTTTTTGTTTTTGTGATCTCAGAATCAAGAATTGAAATTTGACTGTCAACTTTCAATTTTTGATCCTGGGATTGCAAAAACAAAAAACGAAAATTGATATTTGACAGTCAATTTTCAATTTTCGTTTTTCGTTTTGGTTCACGCAAAAATGAAAATCAAATATTGAAAATTGCCTCGACTTGTCCATTTTCGTTTTTTGATTTTAACTTTGACGTATCAATGTTAAGTTCGCACGTGGACGGGTTATGATGTCACTTCCGGTACGCCGAGTAGAATAGAAAAGACAAATCGTGTCGTATAAGAGGTGTGGAGCGTGAGAGGCATGTGGCCCACCAGACCATCCTCGGGAGCCAGTGTATTGATCGATTTGTTAGGGTATCTATACATTGCCTTGGTTAGTTGCTCACGGTAGTTCTGGATAAAAAAATAGATCAAGGGGTATACTCTAAATCAAACCAATTATTGAACAGGCTCAGCTAGCTCATTACGACAATCCGCTAGCTGCACTGTTTGAGATGTGACATCGCTGGCATAACATTGATGTCAGGCTGAAATCGACATGGTGAGTCAAAGCAAAAATCGCCGGCTTGGGATGCCGACATGCCAATTCAAAATAACCTCTGGGGATGAAATGTTCGAGATTGAGGCAACGACTCGAGAACTCACTCGAATCATCAAAAATGTCCAGGTAAACCATGTGCGAGGATTCACGATTTACCTGGACTTGTGAAGGTGCACCATACAGGTCTGGATAGGTGGCATCCCGCTGTTCTCATTGGTTATTGTTATTGAGGCCTGAGCCAATCAGGACGCAGTCTTAGATTTTCTCATTTCTAAAAATAGATGTTAAGAGCGCTACAAAAGCGAACAGCATTCACGCACACAACCGCTATTTGTTATTGATTTGAAATATAGTATTTATAAAGATACCAACAAAGATGTAATACCAATAAGAGTAAGCATCGCGGTGATGGGCCGCGAAATCCGGATAAGCGACCCGTAAACCACCATTTCAAACAAGCACACAATCGCCACGTTTGATGCCAGACGTCTGAATGCTTCAACGCTTTAGGTTCAATCTCCATTCTCTATTTTTGGGACCTGGATCGTTGGAGCGTTCAGATACCCGTCAACGTTCAGAGTCAAAAACGCTTCAACGCTTTAAGTGCGGATGTCAAACGCATCGAAGCGGGAAGTTCCTTCGGGGGTTATGATTAGGGTACCCACGTATTTATTATACTATCATACTTTAGTGAAACTACCGTATGTATCACCTCCGTTGTTCTCCATATAATGTATCACACCTGCTGCACGAATGCCTACTCGCTTCTGCACATGCGCAGTTGGCCCATTATAATCTAGGTCGAATGCCTGGCTCCAGGGATCTATAGTGTAATGAAACTCACAAATCTTTTCCCCTACTTGTTTACCATATTATGCTCCACACCTGCCTAAACAATCCGATTTGCGCTTTCCATACTACTCCGCGGACCGAAAGTGACATCATAAGCCTTGCGCGTGCGCAGTTAACATTGACGCATCAAAGTTAAAATCAAAAAACGAAAAACGGACAGTTCGTTACTTTCAAACTCGTGTGAGAAAATCTTCTAGAACTGAGAATATGTTATTCTAAAAATATCCACTTCATGAAAGGGTTTTCATTTCTACTGGATAGATGTGCCCTTTTCTGGGTGATATTTTTCACTGGGAAACAGACATATGAACACTAAATGAAGGTATCAGGTTTTTTATTCAACAGAGCTGTTTGCCAATACTGAGATCTAGCGCATCAAAAATTTACAAGCTGACAAACATTTCAGAATTATTTTTCATAAAAGGATTCCACAAAGTTGTCTAATATTTAGTCAGAAGACCCTAAATGAAACAATGAGCATGATGCCGAGATATTTCCACTGTTTCTACACTGATACCATACCAGTTATAAAACAACTTCTCTATTAAACTCTAATGAAAAGGCATGCCCCACATGTTGAATGTAAACTATTACTGTCACTGGCTTAACTTTGGCAGACCTTATTTCTTGACATTTTAAAACTTTCATGATGTCGATACGAAAATATCAGACTTTTGGTCATAGACCCAATGTTAGCCTGTCTGTAGCCAATACTGGTGATGTTTAGATGTAGTTGTAAAGAGGACTAACGAAGACCAGTATCCAATACTGCTGGTTTATCATTTCCTCCAAACCATTCTTGTTTGATTAAGTGCTTCCTTTAGTGTTGTTCAAACGTTAATTGGAAGTGGCAAAGTGTGAATCAACTGTTTTTTGTTTCAGTTAACTCGTATAGAGTTCAAGGGGGAGGGAGAGAATTTGGTTTAATGTCACACTCAAGTTCGTTTCACTCATATGGTGACAGTCAGTTTGGTTGGTGGAGGAAGCCGGAGTACCCGGGGAGAACCACCGCCCTTCGGCAAGTAACTGACAAACTTCCACACATGGACCAACTGCATGGGCGCGAACCCGTGCCGGTTCAGCGGTGTGAGGCTAGCGGTCACCAGCGAAGCGCCTTAGACCACTTGCCACCGAGGGCCCGTATAGAGTTCAATGTTTGGATAACTCAAGCTTTTTGAACAGGAAAGGTTCGACATGAAAATGTCAATTCCAAAACACGAAAAATATATACAATGTAATAAAATTATTAATTAGTGTAGAATGTTTTATTGTGATTTTTTAAATTAAATAGTTGGAATGGGACATGTAGGGCTTTTTTCCGTAGGGCTTTCTTCAGCTGGTGTGTTTGTTCTGAATTCCGTTATAATAACAAAGACCCAATAATGTTAGCCAGAACTCGGGGAGAATTCACTTGCATGTGAGAATTCAAATCTGACTTACATGGAAACTATTTTTGTGAACTGATATTATCCTATGCAATTAAGGGTCATATTTGCTCCTGGCGTATCAGACTATGTTCTTCACATATATTTGGGAAAATGTTTCACACGAGTTTTCATTTCTCTGTTGAGTCGTATATTGGAAATGAGAGTCGTCAACCTTCGAATCTCGCAATTTTCGAATTATTCATTTACGCTAAATTCTAGAGAAAAACGGGAGATTCGAAGTATTTGTCTCCGCCTTTGTGTCGAAAAATCCAATATAAATACTACCGCTTCTTAATTGTGGTGTTATCATGTGCCTCTTGCTTCTCTCCTCATCATCACTTTATACGATAATAGAAAAACGCAACAGAAAGCTTTTGTGAAATCATGCAAGGATTAACAATACTAAAATCATATACAAATTAAGTTAGGTCAATACAGCAAATAAATGAGAAATATAGTCTTACTGTTCAATGTTATACCGGTGTATCTCTCACAGTCCGTACTAACGTGCAAATCTCTATACAGTCCGTGCCGACGCGCAGAAATCGCGTTCCTGTATTTTGATAGTCCACACCGCTCAGCCGTTTACTGTTCCAGCAAAGGGTCCAATCTCCGACAGTTCAATCACGTAGATAACACAGCGGTCAAAACATAGGAGTAATCCAACAAGAATATACAATCCAGCAGTCGGTAATCTCAGGCAAAGGTAATATCCAGTAGCACAATCTAATGCACCCACATAGAAGCCAGTTAGAATCCCCCCTCGATCGCTGAACGTCCGGCTATTTATACTCTATCGGGCATTCGAGATTATTCTACCAAAACAAGAAACTTCCACCGGTACAGCATTGACGTATGCTCTAACCCAGATCCAATCACAACAACTTCTAGAAAGCTCGAAATGATTAACCCACAAAACAGTATGTAGCTCTATCATTCCAGAAACATCGACAGTCCAATGATAGTAAATTACAATATCATAACAGTCTATGTGTAGATGGCGCTGTGACCCAATTACCCTCGTCATATGGGTCTCTTCGTATATCGGCCATTTGCAATTATGATAATCGGTGACGACTTCGAGAGAATTCTATGATTATAATCACAGAATAGGATGTAAACAAGTTTACATCAGCTCTATTATTCTAAAACTATCTTCAGTGTCTAATTTTATACTGCAACACCATGACAGTAAGTTAATCCGAAATCTCTCAAGTTAAGAATGAAAGGCGGTGTATCATGTTAAGATAACTTTTTTATTATTTTGGAAGGTTATTTACTCGAGAGATCATTTTATTTCTTGTTGTTCCCCATTGTCATTTTAAAAGCAAAAGTATGTTAATTTCTCCCGCGTTTTAAATATCATACCGTTCAGTGTTTTTGAATAGGTAAATACTCGGAAGTTTGATAGTGTGAGTCTGCATGAGAAATAAAACCGAATATTGTCGGTGTAAACAGAAAGAATATCCCATAGGAAAAGTCCGGCTCCTATCTAATAACATTTAGGCTCCTATCTATATAGTTGAGTAATTTTTTCTTCCTGATTTGCAACTCGGGTAAGATACATGGCAGTGTGACTAACGTCACAGGACCAACGAAGTATATTAACTCTCTGTACTAGGTATGATCGACGGGTTTCGATCAAGGATCAGGGGCTGAGTGACTTCACCGGCAATTCGCTGTAATATGCCGATGTTGTCCAGATATTTGCACAGCGCTTTTGTGATGGAGTTTCTCGCTTTTGGATAGGGGTCGTCTTTTCCTGCGCCGAGAAGGATCTGTGCAGTGATTTCGAGCGTTCCGGTTAGGTTAAAAATCGTCACTCTCATTCGTTCCCGTTCTAAACTGTAATTGGGGCAGCGGATCAGCACATGGTCAGTAGTTTCATCTTCTTGTCCACATTCACAGAGGGAGATAGATTTTTGTCCAGCTTTGATTGGTAGGAGTTTAGTTTGTTATATCCTGTCCTGAGTTTTGTTATGATGGGATTTTTGGATGATGGAATAATTAGGTCATTTCCAAGGCGGACTGTGGGGCGGATAGTATGAAGGTGTCTTCCTCTTTCAGACATGTCCCATCCACGTTGCCATCTTTCCATGGATCGCACTCTTGCAGCATTCTTTATGTCCAGGCACGTAGACTGCCGGTGTCTGCCCCCAAGATCTTTTGCCAACTCGGCAGCTGAACTCTTGGAAATCCCCCCACCCCAAGTTGAAATCCTGCCTATATTACCATGGGCACGGCCCAAGTCAGAATCACCAGTGATTTTCATCAAAAATCACCATAAATTTTCATCAAAAGTAGGTCAGCTCAGAACTCGCTGGTAACAGTCCCCTAATGCATCTTTACGCAAAAAATCAAGGTTTTAATGTCAACGGTTCTCCTTATTTTGCCGACGAAAGGATTCGGATGGACTCACTGACTGACTACCTGACAATTTGCAGATGGTAGCCTACTTCGCAGAAATAGGAATATTCTCTTAAAGAGAAACATATGAAAGAAGACATTGTTTCCTGGGACATTCTTTCCTTACTTGTCCTCTCTGGTAATAGTAGGAAACTTTGATTCATAGTTATCATACTTACACCAGTTATCAATAGTTAAAAAAAGTCCCAAGTTAAAGAGACGCAAAGAGAACGAACCGGAGCTCACGCGGTGACCCACGTGCCAATGCACCTTGTGAAATATCGATTCTTGACCACCATATAAATGCATAAATTATATGTGAAATATCGATTCTTGGCCACCATATAAATGCATAAATTTCGACTTTTCATTTACCAATTTTATATAAATCTGCGTGCATGCAACCTTGATATTGTGATGTGTTTTGACAAAACTATTTCCGAAATACTGTTTCATGACCCTTTAGGTCGGTTATTGTAAACACAACTATTTGTGAGAAACAGTTATGTAATTTCAAATTTTTACAGGATAACATAGAAACTGCTTGTGTAAGGGTAATGAATTAACCTTGGTTTTGACGACTGAATTTATGTAATGCGACAGATTCGTGATCTGCCTGTCATAATTGCACCGAATTTATAAGGACATTTATGTTGGGTTAACTTCACATTGTAACGTATAGCATTGTATATAATGGAATGAGCGGCACATATAGACAGACCAAAAACATCAGGTCTCACAGAGGCCAGTACCATCAGGTCTCAACAGCGGCTATCATGTCTCCAATGATAGATGTTACTATCTCCAGTTCTGAAAATGACTGTTTACAAAATGGTCTGATGTTGATGAAGTTGTGTTAGTCTGCCTGTCAGATGCTGCCGATCATTCCTAGGTTAGGTCGAATGAATTTACAATAAATCGGCTTAATATTCAACAGACATGAACTTCGTTTTTGTTGTATCCTGTCTCAATTAAAGAGGCTATCAAGTCTTCGAGAAATCTCAGAAGCCGGACCTTGGAATGAGGTTTTATGAAGACCATCACCTGAGTCTGAGACGACTTCGCGTTACAACATCCTAAGATCACGCGCACAAGCCCTTGTCGTCTTGAAGACCGAACATTTCATAACCTGTCGCAGCTATCGGGGCAAGACACATAGCATTGTCTGATGATTACCTTGGATTATGATAATTTTCGAAACTTGAATGGAAAATAGTCCAGTTATCATCGATTAAAAACATTTCTCAGGTTACAAAGATAGCAAAGTACCCTGAATATAAACAGAACTCATGCGGTCGATGTTATCGGGGCAAGATGGTATTGTCTAACGATTTAGTTGAATTATAGTGCAAGCCCGGGTTTCTTACAAGTTCGAACCGATCAACAGTTTTCAATTCTGTTTATAGTACTTCATCACTGGAAAGTACCGTATATAGATCTAGTGAATTAGTGTATGAAAACGATTAAGTTATACATAAATCATAAGGATTAGATTAACTCACAGCTTGGATATACAGGTTTATTACATATAACAGAAAGATAGAGAAACAACCACAAATCACAAAGACGTGGATGTAGTGCGACTTTTGTAGGATATCTTGAGCAATTAATAAGTCTGTATCTCTTTCAAACTCATTATGTAACTGGATGAGCACTAACTTTTTCCCGTCATCTAGGGTCATCCGTCATCTCCACATAATTCAACTCAGTATGTTGTCTTTTTAATTCAACGATTCATGCCAGCCACCATATCCAAATTTACATGTACCGGGATATGTCATTCGTCATTCAACGATTTGCTCTACCATCAATGCCACAGATTCGTCTTCTGGGGTGGGTTTTGGCATTTCCTTTTCTCGTATACATGGTAAACGCTGGTCCATTTTTCGAAGTTCCCGTCTAGATAAATGTTCTATAATACCGGCTCCAATTCCGTCTCCAAGGACATTCACCGTCGTTTTAAACCGAGTGCTGAAAAATCATGGAATTATGCGTAATAATTGCTCAAGTTCATTTATTGGAAATTATACAGGATAGCATAGATCGAAGGGAGGCGATCACCTTCATGATCTTAATTAAATATGCAACAGACGTAATCCAGCCAAGTCTGTAACTGTTATTCAGCGGTTTCTCGAGAGGTTTTGTCCCCCATTGGACAGTGAAGTAACCTATGACTGCTTAACCACCGTTAAACTTGGGTTGTTGTTAGCTTCTAGACCAATAACACCATCAGTTTTAAAATGAGGCCTCAGCTTAAGTTCATGTTATAATATATGCCGTTTGCAAGAAGGTATTGTAAGCTTATTTTCTCATCGAATAACCATTTTTGGTAATATATTTGTAACACACACTCAATTTGGACAGAATCCTTAAAGTTTTTGAAAGTTGTCTGGGAATGCAATTTTAACTTGGCGGTGGCGCCATCTAGAGTCAGATTGGCACGAAAAACAATTCCAAGGAAGGGACCCACTTACCAAATTCGAAAACATGGGTTTGTGCCTCATAAATCGAGCCCTTTGGGGGTTGCAATTCATTGTCAGGGGTGGCAGAATTATACCAACATTGCAGGCTACACACAAATTTCAACTTTCTGACAAGATATGTTGGACACATAAGCTCGAACGCAATATATGTGGTCGGGCGAGGGCTAGTATTATAGATAGAGGGTGAAGCTCGGCTCCCTGGGGATGGGGACATGGTCTCCTCGAGGGTAGTGGTAGGTGTGCTGATATGAAGGCCATAGAAAGCTCCCTGCACACGAAACAACCACACTGACAACTGCATGCCACCATCTGTCTGTCTGAATAACCACAAGGTTGAATTCAATTCAATTCAGAAAATTGACCATATGAACAATGTGCACCCAAACTTTAGGAACTCAGTTTTAATTAATATCGCTTACATATTAATGTTACATGTGTGGACACAAATGGTTCATGCAAAAGCTTTAAGATAAATCATCTATGATGTGGAATACAATTATTTGAACGCAAAATTGAAGGAAATGGTGTCCTTCATTTAAGACGACACGAAATTCAAAACTCACAGGGGATTCCTCACCAGTTATTTGATATTATAATTCTGAAATAAAATATGGCTCGTGCGAAAGCTTTAAGGTAAATCATATGATGTGGAATAGAATGATTTCATAGCAAAACTGGAAATCGTGTCCTTCATTTCAGGCGATATGAAATTCAGAACTAACAGGGGTTCGGAGTCCCACCAGTTATTTTATATTATACTTCTGAAACAAAATATGGTTCGTGCAAAAACTTTAGGGTAATTACAAGCGTCTAGTCCGTCATTCATAATTCAGCCGTCGTCCATTAGAGAATATCCGCGTCCATAATCCAAAGACCTATTCCATATTCCATATAACAGTATTATCACCAAATTCAAAAAGGCAAGCATAGTATACATAAACATAGGCTTGTTTCCTGCAAGAGAGAAGCGGTCAACAGTTTTCAATGATGCCGGCAAGACATCATGATGTTTCAAAAATATCAAATCCGTATCGCTGATCAGTATTCTTAATCCATAATATTCGTTATAAAGTCGTCATCTAAAGAATGATGTATCTCAGTCACGCTTTGATTGTGACTGTTCATATGAGAACCATGAGGATCTTGAAGTACATGGGTTCATACGGCCCCTAGCCCCGGGTTAAGCGGAATTAGACACAAGTTACGAAACGTAGCGCCATAGATCTTGCACGCTACGTTCGTATTTTGCTATCAGCATGCGATATGTATCGCCAAATTTGAGAAAATTTGAGTGAAGGCGTTTAATGCAATAGCCCTGTTTCTGCAACAATGTTTTGTGACGTTGATTAAAATCGTCACATTCAACACAGGATCTAGCAAATGCTACTAAGCGAGATATGTATACGCCATATGCAGGTCCCACTGGGATATTACTGTCCAGAAAGGGATAGTTTACGATGTCGAAATTGTAATCATCTCTTTTGTCATAAAGTCGACGAGAGAGAATGCCCGCTTCATTTTTATAGAGATATAGATCTAAATATAGATCTATAGTTTCCTTCAAATCCAGTGAAGGTGGATATATATCCTTCACTGCGTCATTTATATAGCGATTATCCACAGCGAGAAGATCGTCTATATAGCGTTTGGTGAATGAGAAGGAACGGGCTTTGAATGGATCGATTTTTGAAAGCGCCTGCATATAGTCATATTCATAAGAGAACAGATACAGGTCAGCCAACAGGGGTGCACAATTAGTACCCATTGGAATACCTATATGCTGCTGATATATTGTGTTGCCAAATTTCACATAGATATGTTTAATGAGAAATTCAAGCAACTCTATAAACAAAGAAACATCCCATGAATGATATCTCTTGTATGTAACAGAGCTAAAGAATGCTTTATGGCTTCCGACATTAATATATCTACGATCAGTTTTCTTGAACACAGATACTATTAATGAACTTAGACGGTCAATAAGGTCCTGATGAGGGATTGTAGTATAGAGATTCGAGAAATCCCATGTGGATACATGTCTGTACGGTATGTGACCTTTAGCATCAAGTTCTTCCGTAAGACATTTTGAGTTTTTCAATATCCACATACATTCAACGCCAGAGTTCTTAGAAATAGTGGCGCAATACCTTTCCCAAAATGCTTTTACCTCCTGAAGGGCCCTCGTCAATAGGGTTGAAAGAAGCTTGGTGGTGCAACTTCTAGAACCAGCTATGAATCTAGCTTTGTATGGTGATTTATGCATTTTGGGAGTCCAGTATAGTTTTGGTATGTCGTTATGATTGGTTGGAAGACAAATACCTCTTTCCCTGAGAAACTTTTTGTGATTGTTAAATAAATCTTCCAGAGTAAATGCAGTTTGGGAGTAAGTAGACGTATTTGATGAAGATATGTCTACACTCAATTCTTTAACCAGCACCTGGTAATAGTAATATTTACATATGAATATTATATTATTCGGAGCTTTGTCTGCTGGGACTATGACGAATTTACTCTGGAGATTTGCTAGAACTTCTTGCGAATTGAGGTTTCTCAGTACTTGTTTTGCTTGGGGAAGAGTACTTCTGTCAATATGGCGGATTGTTTCAACGACCTTGCTCTTGGTGAGGTCCAGCCAATCAGCGAGTACTGTAGGTTCAACTTTTTCTCGCTTAGACCAATCAGTAACGTACTGTTCCAATGCAGACAGGACTATCTTCTGGTCGGCCTTCAGATTTATTCTTCTTGGCTCTCTATATTTAGGTCCTTTCATCAGGAGTAATTTCAGATTCTTATCACTCACCACATCAAGGTCACCAGTCACAATATGTTTGCATGGTGTATAGACAAAGTTCGACGATTCACAATCACAACTATAGCCTCCTGAGTCATATGATGTGGAATAGTATGATTTGACAGCAAAATTGAAGAAAATGGCGTCCTTCATTTAAGACGACACGAAATTCGAAACTAACATGGTTCAGTACTGCGAGAAGCCCCCGGTTATTTCATAGTAATTACTATAAAGAAATTTATTGAAGGACATGGGGTGGGACATCCTCCCGAGGGCACTTGAATAAGTGTAGCATCATATAATGTCCCAGAATATATGGGAATTGGGGGGAGTTGGGGTCGGGCAGGGCTTAGTTTAGGAGACATAGCGTGGAACTGAGAAGCTGTGGACAGGAACAATTTTCTAAGTTCAAAACGACTTTTTTGGACAGGGACAAGAACAGGAACAGGAACAGCAACATGGACATCCACAGACATCATTTAGATTGAGCTTTCCGCAGCTAAAGCTACGGGCTCGATAAAAATTTGTTCAGTTTTTCAGGAACTATTGTCTGGAAAATAAATTTTAACTTTGCCCCCTGTTGTCGCCACATACAGGTGGAACAGCACAAAAAACAATCACATGGTCTTGTTACCTGTACTTCCTACATAGATTTGGCAATGAGGTGTCCTTGAATCAATGTATCTAAGCCAGTGGCTTTAGAAACCACTGTCTCTGTTTAATTAATTGTGAGAGAAATGCATATACATGTACACGTTCCAGGGCCTAAAATCGCCATACTGTACACAATTGAATGACGTGGCTGTAAACCAGTTTCTGAATGCACTTCAGATGCTTCAGAATATTTGGACAGTTATAACTGTGAATCAATCACTAATGTGCTATCTATGCAAATGAGAATATGGAATTAGTACCCAAACACGGGCAGCCACTATACCATAGGTCCAGATAAAAATTGGATATAACAGAAATTCTAGATAAAACACAAGTATCCAGTCTCAAACAGAGTTTAAAAATGAAAGTACTCAAGAGTACTATTGTCTGGAACAGTAATGGATGTGCAATATCGATTCGTTGCTTCAGAATAGTGTACATCTATTTCGATTTTCGGGAGTTTCCGACTGCCCGCTAGTGGGCACTCGAGTCAGGGAAGACAAAATATGTACTCAATAACATGAAAAGAGATAGGGTGCAATAAGCGTTTTCGCGGTTACAAGAATCGGGAGTGATCTAGAGTTCGCTGTGTGAAATGAGTTACCTGTATCTCTTTATTCAGCATTACAAAGGCATGAAAACAAATACAGTTTGCCATACACTGTTTACCTCTGGACATCGCAGAGAATATTTGAGCTCCTTGATGAAAGCTACCATGAACAATCTTTGTGCTGCTAATTATATGGGCAGAAGGCCCAGGATTTGTTTTCACGTAATTTGCCATTGTTATGAAAGCCGGTAAATAATACCTACATACAAACAATTGCATAATCCATAAACTGGCAAAATAAGAACAGTTAGACCTGGAAGCTTCATCCTCACTATAAAACCTGTAGTTAACTGTGACCTTTGAAATCCAGTGATGTAAAAAAGCATACACAATCGGAAGCATGAGTGCTGCTAGCTTTACCTGATTGCCTCGTAATCGTACTATGCAATGGATACCAATTTGTTGTCTGTACTGGTCAATAGAAATCCCCATCGTTCTTAGAAATTTAATTTACACGTACCTTACAAGTTAAATTTAGAACTTTCGAGCGTGTTTTCAGCTCCAAATGTGCTCCACTCCAAAGTGTGCTCAACTCCAAGTGTACGCTCAACTCGATCGTACAAACCAGACCTATTAAAATTCGGGCCAAATTCACAATCACGATTTAGCGAATTGGCACGGACAATTGACAAATAGGCCAAAATACTTTGAATCTAAGTTGGCCAACTTCGTGTTATGAGAATTCAATTAATTGCCAAATTATGCGACAAATATTTTCTCATTACCAGCACTAAAATGTAAATGTTGTTGTTGCTGAGAAAGGAATTCTGATGAAACGTTGTCCTTCAGCTCAAGTTGCAAGCGAGTCCGATGATGGGCTGTAAACAACACAAACAATGATTCAGTTCAAGGACGTAAATACCGTATGGTCTGGTATTTACTAGCCCTTGTTGGCGTGACCAGGGGATGCTCACGCCATTTCATTGGAGAAACCAAGCTGTAGCGAGCGAGCAACAACAACATTCCATTTCATGTAATTCGACAGAAATAGATATTTAAAACGTACCTTATACCATCAACTTCAATACTATACACACACAAACTCCTCACGAAGAGTGTAGGAAAAAATAAGTAACTCGGGGATGTTGTTGTTCCTCGGGACAAACATAACGTCTTCCCTGCTCAACTCCGTGAGCACGTGTTGTTTTGCGGAAGCCCGAATCTCCGAGACTCTCGACGAGGATTACCCAAAATACAAACCGCACACGTGTTCGGAAAGAAATTCGTCCACTGGTAAACAACATGTCAGCTGTTAGGAGGGCCATCAATTCTGTTGCTTCTTGGCACTCACATACTTCAAAATATTCCTTTCTTCCGTTTTGAGTGAATAATTCAAATTCAAGTCGGACACAACAAATTCGATGGCCCTCCTAACAGCCGACATGTTGTTTGCCAGTGGACGAATTTCTTTCCGAACACGTGCGCGGCTTGCATTTTGGGTAATCCTCGTGCGTGGAAAGGAAAGGAAAGAAAGATGGCATGAAGCGAACAGGCAGGTATTTACCAATGAATCAAACCAAGTTTTTCCCCCACGTCGACGGTCGTCCAACTTCACACGTCTGCTTATCACCACGGGCAATGCTGACACTAAAATCCCGCCAGAAAGAAACCACGAGGTGTGGTGGAAACCCTTGTTACCATGTGCATAGTTTACAAAATAAAATTTGACGCATTGCTCTGTCAGCATGGCACAATGTGTTGAATATGGGGTCTGGGAATGTCCGACTGGGAATGTCCGACTTCAAGAACCAAAAACATAGTCCACTAATTCACGAGCAGTGTGAACAAAACAAGGTAAAAGATACGACTGGCGATACCGTTAAAATAGAGGCCTTCGCCTTATTCATCTAAATATACAAACGTTTTTGGTTGGTTTTATCCCTTCGGAGTGAAAAAATGTGAACTTGCGGATTTTTTTTCCTTTGACCGCATCACTCGTTGGCTGGCCTAATCACACTCATAAGGTGGCCAGATGGCTCTGCGCAGTTATTGGGTCAGGGGTCAGCCGGATATAGTGCGTGTACCAGTGTTGGCAAGCAGCCAAATTTGCTGTACGACAACAGAGTCTGGGAATAGGGCTTCGCCCTGTTCCAGACAACAATAAGTGTCTTCCCCTAGACAGGAGCAATATGTACAACAAATTTGAAGTTAATTGACGAAGGCATTCGAAAGTTATCCGACGAAAAAGAAAAGTGGGGAAAAGAAGAAGCGGAAGAAAGAAGAAACTGACAAACACATAAGGCATCTCTAGGCAGTCCGATAACAAATGAAGGATTTAAACTTGCTTCCGTGACACATGGTTATTATCGAAGACGGAGGGATAGGGAGTTTCCTGGGTGACGTTAAGATTTAGATACCGCGATGAAGTTCTACTGTAGTTAGGTTTGGATCTCTGGATTTTCCCATGATGAATGTCATCTTCTAGAGACTCATACGAGTCCCATATACACGACAAGTGAGGGGCTTCCCTGGCCTCGTACTCTACTTTTACTATCCACTTCAGGGTGAGGGAAAGGTCTCGTGAGTGAATACTTATACTTTATACTTCATCTTCGTGCAACAAGATTGAATATGAACTTACAGGAACCACTCGACAGCCAGGAGCAGGCTGACGTCATTTGTAGGTAACTGCATTGCCGTCAGCATCATCAGCATGAAGACCACATTCAACCCGGGGATCCCGGCGGCCCCTGCGGTCATGGAGATGGCCAGAAGGCTGGAAATAGACGGAATATCGCGGCTTCCCGCTTCAAATAGGAATAGTAAAGATTGAACAGTTTTCAACAAGTGGAAAATTCCAAGGTCCAGATCTCTGAAGAGAACACAGTAAAACTCAGTATTTGCTCACAATCAATGATGTTCCTCAGAATGTAGAGCAAATGATAAAACCCCAAAGCTGGTTTCTTGTCCTACCAAATGTGAAGCATGAAAAAATATCACCTACATAGTCAAATCCACGAACCAGATTTCATGTGAAATATACAACAAATTACAATTCAAAAACATATAGATTCATTGAAATCCGACCATTAAGATGCGTTCCGTTTGTAATTTTGGACTTTTTTCGGACATTTTTCATGATTTTACCCGTTTTTCCTAGTAGGTTATCTCCCTTTCCTAGGTTAAGAAATTTGAATTTCCTTTCAAATTTTCTACCCGAGAATTTTGTGCAGCAGTAGATAGAAAATATTGAAAGATAGAATATAAGAAAGAGTTAATTTGTGTTCATATGATTTTTTCATGAATATGCTTCAAAATCAGAGCTATTCACTATGTTTTCCGGGTTATCAAATGGAGCATGGTCAGTCGACTTAGCATTGTCTAGAGCTAAAAACTACACACGAATCTATGAAATTGTCTTAATGTTACACAATTATGAATCCAAAACAAACATTATTCAAAAGGTTAACAGTTTGAGGTCATCAAATAATGTATTTGTATAATGTTTGTGTTTACAGTCTACGGAACTTTGGTGATTAAAATCGTGTTTTACTGTGTTCTTGTGAGAGACCTTGAATTTAAAAGAAAAACGCTGAACCAAATCTACATCAGCTTTATCAGACCAACCTTTGAATATGCTTCTGTAGTCTGGGACAACTGCACCAAAGAACAATCCGAAACTATTGAAAAACTACAATTGACTGCAGCACGTATTGTTACTGGCCTGCCCGCTTACGCTTCAAGAAAGTCTCTTTATTTTGAAACAGGGTGGGAAACGTTGAAAGCTAGGAGGGAAAATTTAAAACTATCAACCATGTACAAAATCCACAATGGTGAAGTTCCGTCAAATGTGTGCGACTCGCCAGCTGATTGGTTAATATTTGGAAAATGTTCCGAGAAATGTTCGCAGTCACCGTACACACGACGACAAAAACTTGTTCCAGGGCAAAACATGTTCTCAATATCAAACGAGTTTGATCTCACGAACAGTTGTTCCGAACAGATGTTTTCTGTTTTTGGGCCCCGCACAGAGCAGACAAAAGCAGCTCGGAACACTGTTTTTGTTCTAATATAACAAAATGTTCGCTGTGTGCGTTGGGCTTTACCTAGATCATTTAAGTGGCTAAGTGGCACATATATATGCCTCATCATATCCAACAGCCAGCATATTGTCACTGGCAAATTTTAGCGATTGGCATATACGTATCATTTTAGCTATAGCTGTTATCCAACAAACGGCCTATATTCATTGGCACGTCCAGTGACTATATCATTGACATATAATTTATCTAACTGTTATCCAACAAACGGCCTATATTCATTGGCACGTCCAGTGACTATATCATTGACATATCATTTATCTAACTGTTATCCAACAAACGGCCTATATTCATTGGCACGTCCAGTGACTATATCATTGACATATTATTTATCTAACTGTTATCCAACAAACGGCCTATATTCATTGGCACGTCCAGTGACTATATCATTGACATATCATTTATCTAACTGTTATCCAACAAACGGCCTATATTCATTGGCACGTCCAGTGACTATATCATTGACATATTATTTATCTAACTGTTATCCAACAAACGGCCTATATTCATTGGCACGTCCAGTGACTATATCATTGACATATCATTTATCTAACTGTTATCCAACAAACGGCCTATATTCATTGGCACGTCCAGTGACTATATCATTGACATATTATTTATCTAACTGTTATCCAACAAACGGCCTATATTCATTGGCACGTCCAGTGACTATATCATTGACATATTATTTATCTAACTGTTATCCAACAAACGGCCTATATTCATTGGCACGTCCAGTGACTATATCATTGACATACCATTTATCTAACTGTTATCCAACAAACGGCCTATATTCATTGGCACGTCCAGTGACTATATCATTGACATATTATTTATCTAACTGTTATCCAACAAACGGCCTATATTCATTGGCACGTCCAGTGACTATATCATTGACATATCATTTATCTAACTGTTATCCAACAAACGGCCTATATTCATTGGCACGTCCAGTGACTATATCACAGGCACATCATTTATCTAACTGTTATCCAACAAACGGCCTATATTCATTGGCACGTCCAGTGACTATATCACAGGCACATCATTTATCTAACTGTTATCCAACAAACGGCCTATATTCATTGGCACGTCCAGTGATTATATCATGGACATACCTTTTATCTAACTGTTATCCAACAAACGGCCTATATTCATTGGCACGTCCAGTGACTATATCATTGACATATAATTTATCTAAATGACATCCAATAGACGGGCAACATTCACTGGCAAATGACTATATCCCAGGCATATTATTTATCTAACTGTTATCCAACAAACGGACTATATTCATTGGCACAGCCAAATGACTGTCTCAATGAAATATCATTTGTCTAAAAGACATCCAACAGCTGCCTGTATTCTTTGGCACATCAAAATGACTACATCATAGGCATTTCATTTACAGGTAACCAACAAACGGCCTATATGATTCACTGGAATCCAGATGATATAGCACAGGCATATTATTTATCGTATTGGAATATCATGTCATTTGTCTGCCGTTTGCTGAACACCAGTCGGATAAATGAAATGTCTCTGATTATGGTCATTTGTATGTGCCAGTGAATATTTAGGAAGGTTTTGGATTCAAGTAAGATAAAAAAATATGTCTATGCCGTTCCAATGAATATAGGCCGTTTTGTGGATACCAATTATCTCTTATTACCAACGATATCTCTTTGATATAGTCATTTGGATGTGCCATTGCATGCAAGCCGTTTTTTTCTTCTAAATTTGTTTATATGACATAATAAACGGTCTATATCCAAACTGACTAGGCATTCCATTTATCTAACTGGTATCCAGAATCCAGCAAACGGCTTAAATTCACCGACACAAATGTCTAGAAACAGGCATATTTCTTACTGGCATCCAACAAATGGCCAATATTCAATATTCGGTGGTACATGTATTCATTCATCTAACTGGCATCCAACAAACGGCTTATATATATCTGAGGATATAGTTTATATATACCACAAAGAAAGAAAAAATGCCATACCAGAGTGTCAGATAATCTCCTGGAGACAGTGAGATGTTATTGATTTGTGCCACGAATATAGGCATCAAAGTGTAATAGAAGCACATTCCATCCATGTTGACCGTAGCCCCCAGAGAGGCGACCAGATTGACGACACGGGCGTCAACTCTATTCTTCTCTTGCAAACATTTTATAGTCAGGGGAAGCGTAGCAGCGCTATAAATGGAAACAGTAAGAGAAGGCATATATTTTTTGGTCGTTATATACATAAGTACATATATACAAAGGATATATTCAATATTTAAGAAATAATGTTTACATAAGCGTGATCAATGTATATTTAAGGCACGGTTAGTGTGGGAAAGTTTTCGGGTAAGGACGAAGCCTGCGCTCTAAAATTTATAAATTTCCCCCTCATTAACCCAGCCTCAAATATACATTGATCACGCCTATGAGAACATTATTGTACTGATTTTCAACAAAGAATACAATGGAAGGTTGAGAAATATTTTAAACTTTGGCAACCTCACCCTTTACTGAAAACTTTCAGTTTGTAACGTGCCAAGATCAATGGACGAGTTCTGGGAGATGATTCTGTCACCCGAGACAGGCCGCGTGAAATCAGATGACGTTTAGGCCTCACTCGCCCTGTAAATAGAATCTCCCGAATGAACACCTGCACTTATCAACATGAGGCGTGTACGTCACAAAGTTCTGAATATCTTAGATAAAGGCACGTTACCAATGTGTAATAGGTAAAAGTTTTATAGAATAAGAACTATATCATTGTTCATAGACACTAACCTTGATTCAGACCCGAAAGCAAAGACAAGGGCTGGAAGGAGTCCGAGAATAAACTTGAAGGGGTTTTTCCGGACAAATATGAAAAATATTAAAGGCAGCACGACAAGTGCATGGAAAAACAGCCCGGCTAAAACGGTGACAGAAAATACGACCAGGTGTTGAAGCATTTCAGACGGATCGTCAACTTGGGCCAGTTTTGCTGCTATCAGAAAAGCAACTCCAACGGGCGTGGCCCTGTAACGGAACAGAAGAAAGAAACAATATATTTAACGACGGTATATTTCATGCGTAAAATTCAAAAAAAAAAAAAATTGTTTTTGAAAATTTAGCCTTCATTTTACGCACTTTGACGCATTTCCAGAGAAGATTTCAGGGTGAAAATTATCACAATTTCCGCCTTTCTAAGTCTTTCAAAGATACAAAACAAAATTATAATAAAAACAACAATAATCTTCCTCAAATATTGGTATTGAGATGAAACCATTTTCTCATCCGCTTAAGTCAAAGTCGACTTCTAACACCTCTGCAAGAAATGGTCACTTCAAAGATCGATTGTTGCATCAATGCCAAGCTGAATTTTTTTAAGTTGTGAGTGCCAAATGCGACAATTTCCGGCGCTATTAACGTTTCATCGAAAAAGAGAGGCGGATATAATACGAAACTGATAATTCATGAAGACTGTGCTGGAGTTAACACTAAATCAGATAGAACAAACACTGGAAAGAAGTTGGCACTCTGCATAAAACTGCAATTTAAAATAATCACGATAAATTTGGGGGTACGGAAAAGTTCACCCCTGGAAACTTCCACCTGGAAAGATTCCCCCCGGCAATAGTCCCCCCTGGAAAACTAACCCCCCCCCCCCAGGAATCCCCCCCCCTCCGGAAATTATCCCTAAGTTGCATGATGTGGAAAAAAATTATTTTCTTATTAACCCACCAACATAACCAATGTATCTTTCACCAACAATAGGACAATTTTTCTACGAACTACTCGACGAGAGAGCAAGGGAACGAACATCGAGTCAAACAAACGGTTTTGTTAAAGTGAACGTAAAGGCTGAGGCAACATGCACTCTGTGGGAAAGAACTACAATGAAAGTCAAACAGCAGCAACAATTTTGTTTGGGGATTTTTATGCACGGAGTAGGAACGAAATTATCTCTGTTGTATTATTGTTCCCCGGCCGCAGCCATGTTGGCTATCTCACATCAGAGCAGTGACGTCGTATCACCTTGGAGCTCTCTACTTCGTGGAGTTAGAAAGCGCAGTAAGCATGTAAACATACTTTTCTCGGTTGTTTTCTTTCCATGCGCGATTTATTTATTTCCGTATCTTCGGAATTACAGTCACCTGGGCTAGGGCTTTCTTTTGTGTTGATCAGTCAGTACCAGAAACAACCACGAACACAAATTTTACTGACACCTTTCTCGCAAATTAGTTTATGTTGCTCAGTATCGTTGGTCACACCAGAGAAATAGAGTAATATAATAATCGAGGGGGGGGGGGGGGAGGCATGTTACTTCGATGAATTTCAGTGAACTTTCATCGTGCAAACTGCATTTCTACAAATCAACTAAACAAAATTAATATGTGGTCATTTAGCGAGGTTGGCTACAATGTGCTTCTGATTAAAAAACTGATTTGTGATTGTTCACGAAGGCAATTTTTCGTCGAGCTGGTTTTTTTTTCGAGATGGTTACCTCCATGTAGTGGGACCAGTCAGGTAAATTCCCTTCACTATAATTTAGTACATAGTATAAAATATATTTCAGAAATAGAATTTCAGACAACACCAGATTCGGACAAATACTGCTCCTATTCCTCGTGATTATAGCGTGATTTTACCTTTAAATACTACATACCATATAAAGATGGAGAGTAACCGGAAGCTAACGACTTGTAGAGCTGAGAAAAGATGTAAGAGTGGTCTTGCTTCCTCCCCAACGACAGAAATAACACAGCCGAACAGAATAGAGACAATGACAAGGCCAATCATATTGGTGCCAGACACTTTCTTGGTTACCAGAGAGACATTGTCTCCTCCAACATCTTTGCCTATAATAAGTTGGAAAAAATAAAATCACTTTTGTTTGCATGCAAATTGTACTCATCAATTATTTTCATGGACTCCGTTTTGTTTATTTCATTACTTGATTGGAAAACAGAATATTAAAGATGCTTTTTTAGTAATTTATTATGATGACTAATTCGTCATATAGATCGGTTATTGGGTACCCTGTTCACCGGGTATTGGACAAAATAATTCGTTTTCTTGTGAGTGGACCCATATCCCCACTTTTTATCTGCGCGATACATCTTGGCGAATGTCGGAATACAGGAAAGGCAAGAATGCAGCAGAAAGGTATGGTATTTGCGGGAAGACCAAATTAAAATTCACATAGTTCATCAGCTGATCAAGAGAAGAAAGCTTCGATGAAGAAAGCTTCACTAAAAAGGAGGTGTTCGGTTTGACCGAATTTTTTTCCTCAGTGTGTTGCGTTTATAAACTAAAAAAAATTGCTCGTGTTTACTTGAAAAGTTATCAGTTTGAGAGAGAAAATGCTGAATTTTCGTATTCTGTATTTTCACCAAGAAAAAATAAGTCAAAAAAATAGTACGAGTGTTATAAAATGGGCATTTGTTTGTTTTTGGAAGTTTTGGGGATATTATTGGAGGGAATTCCCTTTATATGTAAAATATGACACCTTTAACCAAAACGAGTCAAAGATATCTAAATTCGGTAGGCTTGACCATATATCATACTGAAAAGTCGCTTTGGTTAAAGGTGTCTTATTTTCATGATATAGAAATATGTCAAAATGCTTCAGTGAAATATCAAGGCCTGTTGGCCAATAACGGAAAATTCCTGGTTCATAGCATTTACTGCTGTTCTTCAATGTGTCAATACTTCATTACAATATGACTATACTGATACTCATTTCTTCATTGCCGCTAATGCAGATGATTACAGCATTGCAACTAAAACATTATCTCTTTTTATTCAAGAAATGACCCTGAACAGGAGATGACGCTTTCCTTTCCCAAGCGATTATGCTTGTGCCAATAGGTTTTATTTTGTGGTTACTTCCTTATCTATTGTTACACCCGTCCTGAACTTTTGGCAGGCATTTGAACATTTCGAATCCGTTGATATAATAATTTTACTGATCATTGTTGGCAAATAGAGGGTTCATTCATAAGAATATTTTTGGTGACTGTTTGAACCAGAAATTATATTTAGACTGGCCTCGACTGGCTGACAAGTAGTTGGGAATACCTCAGCATTACGTCACAATATACCGGCCGGCTCTGAGCGAGACAATAGACCAACGGCGAGTGACACTGAAGGGAAAAATACCCATCCAAAGCGAACACCTCCTTTCCATCGTCCTTTGGCACGTATAACTCGCACAGCTATACTGCTGTACGAATAGAACCGCAAACTTTATACTCTAGCCATGCGTGAGTAGGACTCATATGATCTTCTTTTCGGCGACAATACCAGACAAGAATCTTTCTTTTTACCTCCGTCGATCAGACGGAGGTCTAGGAATGCGACGTGAAATCTCCCGCCAAATAATTGTCATACGACTCATGTGATTTCCAATAGGGTTTGTCATAGTTCCCGACGAAATTTTGAAGCAATGATTTTGGACACAATTGAAATGAAAGCTCGTGTGAAACACGGGCGAAGAGCATTTCCCCAGACAATTTTGTAACACATAATTTGGTACTCACAGGGCTTTAGATCTCCCCAATTTGGGCACACCCCCTATTAGGTGTGGCAATTGTTTTTAGGATGGGACAGAGTGGGGGCAGATACCCCTGGAGTATGAGCAATCAGGAATCATCCCTGGTAGAAGAGATTTCTTCACCAATGGTTGAAACCCAGTGTGAGGCAATACCAACATTATTTTGCGTTTCATGGGCCCACCGACATTTAAAAATCGAATAAAAATAAAATTTCAAATTGCCACTTTTATACTTCCTACGAAAGTTTGAACATATTCCTGATTGTATGAATTAGGCTGTTGTATTCTATCTGAAACAAGGCCAGCAAATAAAAATGGCAAACAACAAAAATGGATTCCTTTCACTATAATTTTTCACTGTAAGTCAGCGAATTGTTGTTGTTGTAAAATGCTGCTAATACTACTTAGGCAATAACGACATTCAATGTAAATCGGGAACTTTCACTGGCTGTGTGATCTATCACTGTGTCTTGGTACTCATATTTCGACAGTGATGCAGTATGTCAGAGCTAGGAAATGAAGGCTATTTCAACAGCTCAGCCGATACAGCATGGTTTAAGTTACTGTTGAAGCATGAGACTGTTGAAACACATGCAAAATTCGCTAAATTGTTCTGGAAGAAAAACCACAGCCACAACAAAATGATGACAATGTTAGATTTGAGGTGTATGTTAGCAGTTAAGATGTGACTTAACTTACAGTTTTTGACCTTGAGAAAATAGGTCAATGTCAGTCATATTCATAGACTTCAGGTCCATCATCAGTTGCATATGTGGTATCAGTTTAGAATGCCTAGCTATATTTCATGTTATATCATAATATACAGTACATAACCTGAGAAAATAGATTCAGTGAACTGGGATAGGCTTCTAGTCAGTCACCAATTGCACAAGTATTATGAATTTGGAGAGCCTATCTTCACCCCTTTAAAACTTATTGCTAATGCAAAATTTGGCCTCGATAAAACAGGTGAAGGTCAGTCAATTTCATTAGGCTTCTGATCCATCACCAGCTGCATATGTGGTATGACAAGAAAGATGGGCAAACAGAGAGACAGACATATGACACGGAAAATTCAGTCAGTTCATTTTGGGGCATCATTACATAGCATCTTCAAAGTCTAAATATTCTGTCAAAATGCACAAGAACACACCATTTTACTTCAATTGTAGACACGAAAAGCAACTCCGAGTAGGAATCAAAATTTATTCTGTATATTTTGCTATTAGTTATAGCATCTTCAGCAGTGAACAAAGTTACAAACAGCTCCATACGCACAGTATATATACAAGGCATAATGTGATCTTAGCCAACACGCATTTATGAGTAGGTAAGGCAGTAAATTATATCAGGTTGGACAGATATTAAAATGCCGTCATTTTCAGAAATTGTTAAATGTTAAGCGATAACCCGACAGTGATCTACAAATGGTGTGATTCAGGTGTATATCTGTTACCATGATTCAGCCATAATATTGTCTGTAATATATTTATGTCGACAAGGAATACACATAATTATTTGATAATATTATTAACTGTATGTTGTTTATGATTAATATGAACTTCTTATTTGCCGAAATCCAGCCATTTGTTCCATATGGGCAATATTCTCATCAGCCATCACCATTCAATATGAATGTGATACATGTACAAGTCCATGGTCATTGATACAGTATGGTGAAGGTGACCTGTAACACCAGTATATAAAATTATACCGAGCGCATTGAATCCTCACCACATGATGCCGAGGCAGATCAGAACGGAGTGTCGGTAAAATTAGGTGTGTTTTGTAGAGGATTCTCTCAATGATGATGCTATACTGTACACATACAAAATATGAAGTGTTGATGTGTCGGGCCTATAGCACAAAATCACAAGCAAATTGGTACAACTAGGCACACAGGGTCTCATTTCTGCCGCTAACGTGTTTATTTGGGTGGGGGCATCCTCTCATGGGGAGGTGGGGTTGGGAAGGGGCCTAATGTCTCAAGCAGTATTCAAGGTTTTCCATCAATATAGTTTATTCCATACCCCAATATTTCAAGCACGTGAAATCAGACAAAACGTATGTGCGGGGAATGTGACTTCCACATCCCTGGCTGGACATGCTAGTGGGGAACCCTAAATTCCAGGTTAATTAAATATTGGTGGAGTTAATGTTCAACAAATGCAAAATTGAGCTTGGCATCCGGCCCTATGTAATTCAGCGATGTATTCCCCTACGGACCCTGTTGCCTCGACGGATGTCTTTGCACTCATCCAGCGCTTGTTGACAAGTCAGATAAGAAGAGTTTCTTATGTCTGAGTTTCTAATCCAGCTGAATTATCGATTATAGCCCATGACCAATAGTGGAGATACTAACGCGATGGAATTTCGCAGTAACATGGGTTGTATTTTCCACCATGTAGAAGAAACAATCATAAAATTCGTGTGTGTCAGAAAAACAAGTCTTTGTAAAACTTCTAAATGTCCGAGAGAAAGAATGTCTTATCTTTTAACCCAGCTGAGACATTTTCCCCGCCTTGTAACTCCCACAAGACAAGTTTCCCAGAGACAATACAAGTTTCCCAGAGACAAGACAAGTTTCCCAGAGACA
The DNA here is from genome assembly GCA_036873755.1 of Hanleya hanleyi. Taxonomy (NCBI): domain Eukaryota; kingdom Metazoa; phylum Mollusca; class Polyplacophora; order Lepidopleurida; family Hanleyidae; genus Hanleya; species Hanleya hanleyi. Next base: position 39,023 of record JAVTVY010021174.1, on the reverse strand, counting down.
AGACAAGTTTCCTAGAGACAAGACAAGTTTTCCAGAGACAAGACAAGTTTCCTAGAGACAAGACAAGTTTTCCTGAGACAAGACAAGTTTCCCAGAGAGAAACATATGAAAATGGACATTGTTTCCTGGATGATTTCAGATTTGATATGAACTTTAATACTTACCGAGGTCTGCGATATCGGATAGATTATTGAAAGTCTCAATCAAAGATATGTTAGATATATTAATATGACTGTTTCCATGATTCCCAAATGACCTGGTCTCTGTAACGACTGTCTCTGTTTTCTTCTGCAAACACAGGGAGAGAGAGGCTTTCGCATAGGAATAATAATAATAATATCGGAACGTTGTAGTTGATTTGCTTCTGGTATGAACATATACCCGGTGTATACACTACATAATTTTTATCTCTTTATTTTCAACAGAACATGTAATTAATAAATCACCAGTTTGCGAGGGCCTTTGAAGAGACATACATCCTTTTATGAAAAAACGCATCATTTACATACACGAAAAATTTGAATCTAGTATTCTCTTTACCCACTTAGGTGTATGTGTACCGTTATATTATATGTCAGCTATCCTCCTATAGTTAATATCCATAAACAAACGGATATAGAATCCTATCATACCACAATTGAAAAAGGGTCATCTGCTGTGTATGGAAACGATAGCGGCCACTAGCGTTCTTGTAAAAACGCGAGAGAGCGATAACGCGAGAATCCACAACTTTAGCGCATTAATTCTCGCAGTCACGCATTCACGTGGGCAGCTTGTAGAGGAGAATGGTGACGAAGCGACGCAGCGAGAACGCGAGTTGTCGTTACCGTCTTCCATAGCTGTTACAGACCATGACGTTAAATGTCATATGGAACTATGGAAGCCGGATGCGGCCATCTCGTGCTTTCGGCGGCGTTTTCGTATCGCGTTTTCGAGTTCTCGCGTTGTCGTGTTTTCGCGGTTCTGCATATTCGCATCGCGTTTAAATCGCGTGTTCACGTTACTATTATCGACGCGAAAACCAAAAACACGGGATGGCCGCATCCGGCTTCCATTCATAATTCATCAAGTTTGCTTGATACAACTGTAATTGCGGTATGTATCAAAATAGCAAAATTACAAAATAATATTAATGCACTCACCGACAGAAAATATACCTCGATCAGGTTATCAGGGACCATATTCCTGAGAAGACAAAGCAGACATATAAAACGAAAATAACCCTACCTGACTAATCTCCATCCCAGAAGTATTTGGGTTACGTCAGCTGTAGCTGGCGAAGCTCTATGGAGAGCCCATTCTCGCCCTTCTCCTGTCCTTACGATCTCCGTTACTTTGTTCCGCAACTTTTCAATGACCGAACGGTTTTCTCTCAAATTTGTCACCTATATGTATTACACATTCAGGAGTATCAGGGCTGAAGTATTTTGTGATCGGATCATTTTTTTTTTATTTTACATCAATTTCATTTTTCTAAGAAATCTTCAGTTATATGCTAGAAAAAAATCCAGCCTGATGAAAACTGGCTGAAATTGAAGTTATCTCCCCTGATGATCTCTCCCAGACAATCAAATCTCAATCTGTACAGAGCCTTCTGTTCGTCACAACTATCATTCTATACTGCAAAACTGAAAGGCCCGCATATCTGGAACGCGTTGTCTATTGCTTCAAAGTCTTTATTTCAGCGAGAAATAACGAAACATCTGTTAAATACGAACCGATCTAGAGATTTCACGATATTCATTGTTTAAGACTATTATTTACATACATCAATTCATCATATTTTCCATTACCCAATATGAATCTATATGCACCAAAGAGAGGGCTTATTGAACTATTATGTTCACCACACATGCCTACTATAACCATATACTGTAGTTTATTTATCTATATTCGCCAGTTTGTTTAAATATATTTTACTCTAGCTGTTAAAACTTTGCGCATTATTTATCAACTATGTGATAAAACAAGCCTGTCAAGGTTGTACTCCAGCCATTTGTATAGTAAACTACAGATTCATTTGTCAGTTATGTATATATTATCTGTGTGGTTTTCAGACTCAACAAAAACTGTTCAAATTCACACTTGCCAGAGCAACATGGCCTGTTTGTCACAAATGGTAAACTATTATGAAATCCCCTGTAAGCTTTGTCTAAGGACATTAACAATCTATCAAAAATCTAACAATGAAACACAAAATAAAAAATAAAAAAGCTGCTGTGGCAAATCAATCGTTGTAAAACAACCCACCAGCAAATCTCTTAGATTCGCATTCATTTGAACTGTACCTGGAGGTTTCACGGCACTAGATCCTTATCGTACGTGACGCGGCACCAAGGACCACCATGCCCGGCACACCAGGAATCAGTTTCGCACCATTTTCTTGTGTAACCACTTTGAAACATCGACTTTTCACTACTGCCTTAGAAAAGCCATTCTGTTTGAGTAAACCCATGAACACTTCTGGACAGACATACCTCAGTAAATAAACTAGCGTGTGTGGGGACAGGGGAAGACATTATATACATACTTCAGTAAATCGGATATGCCGAAATTTTCCGAGCTAGAAAGGACATTATACATACCTCAGTAAATCCATAAAGGCATTTGCTGGGCTGGAAGAGACTTGGTAAGTTTGGGACGATGTATCCGTTCTTGAGCCTATTCTCTCTCCCGGTCTGACGGTCACCGCCAGAGTTATCCCCAAAGCCGAGGCCAGGATCAGAGTAGACATATAGTAGACCACGGCTCGTAGACCGATCTTGCCCGAAGACCGGATATCCATATTAGCAGTTGAAGTCACCAGGCTGGAGACGAGAATTGGAATTATCAACATTTTCATCAGTTGTATGAACAAATCTCCGGGAAACTGTAAATACGTGATTTGAATCTGGTTCAGTTTGGGATCCATTTTACTCAACCCCACGCCGATCGCTACTCCAAGTAACACACCGAGTAGCATCAAAATAACAAGCACATTGGATTTGAAGAACTTCACAAGGCATAGTCTGCTCACCACCGTTTTACTTCTTAGTCTGTCTTCCACGCTCTTTCCGTTCTGTCGGCCATTTTCGATGAATTCCATTCTGATCTTTTTGTATTCCGGTATACAACGGGTGTATCTGAAGAAATCGAAACGCAAAAGAACAACAGACAGGTATCGTGTTGTCGACAATAAAGCACAGTTCAACTAACTGTTAAACATCCAGCATGGAGATAGTATTGTCCATACAGGCCAAGGCTAGTTATGCTGCTCGGTAATCAGGCGAACCATTTCTATACGGGATGATATATATGTTAACCCGAGGGTCTTTCGAGAACCGCTGAAGCGTGATAGGGAAGGGTAAACGAGTTTGTCAGTTGAACATCTATGGAAGTCCAAATGTTTAAATAATCAGAAACTCACAGTTATTGAATCGAAAACCTAAGTTTCAAACAGAGAACTTAAGTTATCAAAGAGAAAACCATGGTTTTCGAATCGAAAACTTAAGTTTACGGTCGAAAACCTAGTTTATCTACCACACAACCCAGAGTTTCTCTTTCCTTAACCTCGAGTTTCTATTTCTCAACACCGAAAATCACAGTTATAACTAGAAAACTTATCGAACCGAGAACCTAGGTTTTCGAATTGATAACTTAAGTTTACGGTCGAAAACCTAAGTTATCTAGCAGTAAACCCAGAGTTTCTCTTCCAACTTCGAGTTTCTTTTTTGTTTTGGACATTTGTGAAGAAACCTAAGTTATCAGTCCGATAACTAGGATTTCGAATTGATGGTGTTCGCGACTTTCTAACTTAGAGTTTCGATATCCGGGTACTCTGGGTTTCGCGCCATTTTCCAATTGTTGACCAACCAGAAATGCAAACAGAACCACGTGGCGAAATTAATTATACGGAATCAAACTGATCACACTGATAAGTGAAATAACATTAATCACTGCCTGTATTAATCGCTGTTGACCCAGAGACAGCATTCGTGTAACCGTATTTGCCAAAGTGGCTATCTGCATAGTACTGAATGTGCTTTGCTGGTGTGAATAGCATTGACCTGTCTGATGTGGGCAGTCAGCTTCACCGGATAGCTGAATTTCAACTAGATTATTTCCCACGATTCAGTCCGCAACATTTTTTTTAGCAAGTAAACTAATTAAAGGCCTAATTGTGAGTACCAATATCCAGTCTATGATAATGCCTGTATGAACTAGGCTCGGTCATACAGGATATCTACATTAAATAAATAATCTCAGTTATCTGTTTGTTGAATGCATGTTGATTTCGTGGTCCTGTCTGACGCTTTGGTCAGTCAACATGCGGGAAAGGGCGCGAAACCCATAGTATACCCGGATATCGAAACTCGAAGTTAGTCGAGTTTCACTTTACAACAACCGCAAATTCGAAAACCTAAGTTATCGATTGAAAACTTAAGTTTTCTGGATGTCCAAAATGAAAGAGAAACTCTAGGTTAAAAGAGAAACTCAGGGTTGTCTGCTAGATAAACTAGGTTAAGTTATCGATTCGAAAACCTAGGTTTAATCGCAACAAACCGTTGTACTAGCCTCTCTCATATAAGAAGCGCGAAAGCGCATTTCCAGTGGAAATACGTCCATTCACGTCCAAGCGCATCAAACAAAATGCCTGGAAAGAACGGTTTGGCAAGACTATAATGGAGGATTATCTCAAAAGATGTTGGTTTCAGGCTGGACGGGATGAAGCGGAGCGAGCGACGCGAAAATATCGCCTGCAAAATGGAACAATGGTTGGTGAGTTTCGCCAACGAAAAAGCGATGAAGGCTGGCGACGCGAATGCAGAGGTTCAATTCCAATTTCCAATAGCACCGCTCGCCTCAACCATCGCGGCGATTCCATACTGATCAATCACAGCGTCTGTTTCTTCCTCTGTTGACGAGAAGAAGCTGAAGAAAATCATCCTCGACTCCGTCCATTTTGTTTGGCCCACGTGAAGAAGCAGTTGTGTTCGCCGCTCGCATCTGGTATGAAACTCCCAAAGCGGAGGACCGGCAAAATTCGTCAAGCGAATTCGGCCGCTCCGCTTGCCGCGTCCGGTGGGAAAAGACCCTCAGTCCATAGCATTTCATCATCGCATATTAGTAGGCTAAGCTTAGTGCGCGATGGCCCCTTCCGGTCACCATAGAGTGAAGTGTTACCATATGTGCATACGATCATAGTAATTATACTTCTAATTAGGAGAAAATGGCGATTTCAGGCAACTGTTTTTTTTTATTATGGTTTGTGTAATACTGTCTGGCATGTACAATTAACCCTATCTAGCCTGGGGGGGGGGGAGACCCTACCATACTTTCTGCGCTATTGCGGAACGACAGAAAATGGGGAGCTGAAACTCCGTGACTTTATATTTTATCATACTGGGGTCATTTTGAGCCTATCTGCATACCCCCCCCCCCCCCACCACCCCCGAACAAAGGACCATGAGAAATTTCAAGATGGCGACCATGTGGAGTCCCATAAAAGTGATGTTTTTGTCATATTTCTTTCAAATTTCTGCTTTTCCGCGATGAAAAGCGGGCACAATCTATTTTATTTCACATCACATTAATATTTACTAATTTATCATGCAGTTTTTGCGGAGAAATTGCATAAATATAAAATTCAGAAAATCTGACTGAAAAATCGACCATAAAATACCGTTTTTGTAAATGACGTCACTGTGGCGTCATCAACGCGGCCATCTTGGATTTTTTTTACATTTTCTGGTAGAGCTTGACCCAAGGGTATAGTGTGGTAAGTTTCAGCCCCCTAGCTCAAGGGGTAAGAAAATAATTAGGGGGGGCATCACCCCCCCCCAGGCCACAACAGATCATAAAAAGCCCAGGCCAGATAGGGTTAAAAAATCTGCACAGATACCGGTACAGATACCAGTGCATTTATGTTTTATTAAACACACAGCTGTCATACATATTCGTATCCAATGTCCTATATCGCGACCTGTTTTGCGAATATCAAATTTTTCAATTAATGGATAGGCCTAATATAAACATTCTTTCAGAAAATTGCCAAGCATATACTGGGGATAAAGAAAAAGAGATTAGATGTTCGATTATATCGCTGTTCACATCGACAAATGGAGATTTCTTCTCTTCTATACTAAATGGGAATATATCATAACTATTCGTCTTATCACATTAACTGCTATATATTCCTCACGCTTAACCTATAATGCCTAAATGGTTTCTCCAACTTGAAAACAATACCTTTGGGTTTTACGGCCGCCTCTGTTCAGCTAAACAACAGTGGATGACCCAGTTTCGAATCACCATCTGGTCGGTTCTTTGTCTGGAATTTCTTATGGTAGCTGATTCGATATCATAACCCTATTTCCGGACTTAAAAAAGGAAAAGTTCCCTTTTGTTATTCTGTGAGAGGTCGACAAACTTGAAACAACACATCTTCAGTATTCCTGATATTCTGTCAGTCCGCGATAGGCCTAGAGTAATGTGAAAATTACCATGATTACTCTACTAAAACGAAAGTAATAGTGACAAGTGAATATTACTTGGAAAGAGGATGGATTACTCTTTAATTAGCAGACAAGCTTTTCTTCGTATCTCCCCGTATCACACGAAATGGATTGACTTGGATTGACCCGAACGTGGGAAATATTCGGAACTGGGTCATCGTCTGTAGTATCTATGCTTTATTATTGTATTTGTTTACGGACTGGTGAATAAACTAAATCAATCAATCATATTAAACTCAGGCCTTTCTCTATTTACTGTCTGCAAGATTTGGACTTCACAACCGAACAAACAGAACAGCTAAAAACATGTATTGGAGGAGATGACGTTAGGCTGATCAGTGTCCAGGATATCAGGAACTGTGGATACTCTGGCATTCTGGCACATGCAGCCACCGTCCTCCTAACTTTGCTCTGACACTACACTTCACATACAATCCTCTATAACACCGCTTTGACACACAACTTCATGTACATTCCCCCCTAACACCGCTTTGACACTCAAGCACACGTGCATTTCTCCCTCACTATGTTAACACTCGACTTAACATACATCCATCCCTATCATCGCTTTGGCACCCGACTAGTACATCACCCCCTAATGCCACTTCGCTACACGTACATTCCTCCCTAACACTGCTGTGACACACTTCACGTACATTCTTTCCTAACACCGCTTTGACACACAACTTCACGTATTCCTCATGTTCCTCCTTAACACCGCTTTGACACCCGACCACACATAAAATCCTCAATAACCATGCTGTGACACTCGACTTACGTGCCTTTCTCCCTAACCCCACTCTGACACTCCACTTCACGTACATTCCTCTCTAACACCGCTTTGACACGCAATTTCAGGTATATTATTTCCTAACACCGCTTCGACACTCGACCACACATGCATTTCTCCTTAACTATGTTAACACTCAACTTCACATACATTCGGTCCTATTATCGCTTTGACACCCGAGTTGAAGTACATCACTCCCAAATGCCACTTTGACACCCAAGTATGGGTACACTGTGGTGGAGAATATAATTTCTATAGCTGAAATAAACCTGAACCTGATAGATATGAAACATACCTAACCGTAAGTTCTAATGCCACTTTGAAGCTCAACTTCACCTACATTCTTCCCTAACACAGCTTCGACACTACACTACACATACATTCCTCCCTAGAACTGCTTTGACACACTTCATCTACATTTCTCTCTACCACCACTTTGACACTCAACCACACATGCATTTCTCACTAACCCATCTCTGACACTCCACTTCACATACATTATTCCCTACAGCAACTTCACGTACGTTCCTCCCTAACACCGCTTTGACAGTCTACTTCACGCACATTCCTCCTCAACACCGCTTTGACACGACTTAACATGCATTTCTCTCTAGCCATGCTGTGACACTCTACTTCACGTACATTCCTCCCTAACACCGCTTTGACACACAACTTCATCTACATTCCTCCCTAACACCGCTTTGACACAGAACTTCATGTACATTTCTCACTAACATCGCTTTGGCACACAACTTCACGTACATTCCTCCCTAACACCGCTTTGAAACTAGAGCATACGTGCATTCCTCCCTAACTCCGCTCTGACACTCCACTTCAAATACAGTCCTCTCTAACACTGCTTTGACAGAGAACTTCATGTACATTCCTCCATAACATCGCTTAGACACGCAACTTCACGTATGCCTCCCTAACACCGCTTTGACACCCGACCTCACATAAATTCCTCTATAACCATGCTGTGACACTCCGCTTCACGTACATTCCTCTCTAACACCGCTTTGACGCACAACTTCATGTGCATTCCTCCCAAACTCCGCTCTGATACTCCACTGCATGTACAATCCTCTCCGCTTTGACACACAACTTCATGTACATTCCTCTCTAACACCGCTTTGACACTCGAGCGCACGTGCATTCCTCCCTAACCATGTGAATACTCGACTTCACATACATTCATCCCTATCATCCCCTTGACACCGACTTACTACATCACCCCTAATGACACTTTGACATCCAAGTATGGGTGCCCTGTGGTAGAGAAATATGATTTTTATAGCTGAAATAAACCTGAACCTGATAGTTATGAAAAATGCGATTTGGCGCTCAAATTCAAATACATTCTCTCTAACACTGCTTTGACACTCCACTACAACGGCATTCCTCCGTAACACAGCTTTGACACACAACTTCATCCGCATTCCTCGCAACCCCCACTTTGACACTCCACTTCAGATACACTACACCGTAAAACTGCTTTGACAGTCGACATCACATACATTCCTCCCTAATACCGCTTTGCCACTGCTTCACGCACAATCTTCCCTAACGCTGCTTTGACACTCCAATTCACGCACATTCCTCTAACACCGCTTTGACACTCGACTTCCTCGGCATGCATTCCTCCCTAACCATGCTGTGACACTCCATTACACGTAGATTTCTCCCTAACACCGCTTTGACACACAACTTGACGTACATTCCTCCCTAACACGGCTTCGACACACAACTTCACGTACATTCATCCCTAACACCGTTTTGACACTAGAGCACACGTGCTTTCCTCCCTAACTCCACTCTGACATTCCACTTCATGTATATTTCTCTCTAACACCGTACACTACATCCTCTGCTTTGACAGTGGACTTCACATACATTCCTCCCTAACACCGATTTGACACTGCTTCACGCACAATCTTCCCTAACGCTGCTTTGACACTCCAATTCACGCACATTCCTCTAACACCGCTTGGCATTCGACTTCCTCGGCATGCATTCCTCCCTAACCATGCTGTGACACTCCACTACACGTAGATTTCTCCCTAACACCGCTTTGACACACAACTTGACGTACATTCCTCCATAACATGGCTTTGACACACAAATTCACGTACATTCATCCCTAACACCGCTTTACACTAGAGCACACGTTCTTTCCGCCCTAACTCCGCTCTGACACTCCACTTCATATACATTTCTCTCTAACACCACTTCGACACACAACTTCGTGTACATTCCTCCCTAACACGGCTTTGACATACAACTTCACGTACATTCCTCCCTAACAGCCCCGTGGGGCTTCCGGGAATTGACCTGGGATGTCGATGTGCACACCGCAGGTCATGGTAAGAATAGGCCTCGATCGGCTCCTCAGAGAGCTTGTCATAAGAGGCGACTAACTGAGGCACCCGTGGGGTTCCCGGGTGTGAAAAGGAATTGGACCATACCCGTGTGGCTCCCGGGTGTGAAAAGGAATAGGACCCAACGTCGTGATATGACTGAGATATAGTTGAAAGCGACGTTAAATCATATTCACTCACTCACTCCTCTCTAACATCACTTTGAAACTAGAGCACAAGTTCATTCCTCCCTAACTCCGCTCCGACACTCCACTTCACGTACATTTCTCTCACTGCTTCGACACACAACTTCATGTTCATTCCTCTCTAACACTGCTTTGACACTCGACCACACGTGCATTCCTCCCGAACTATGTTGACACTCGATTTCACATACATTCGTACTTATCATCGCTTTGAGATCCGACTTAGTAAATCACCCCCTAACGCCACTTTAACACCCACGTATGGGTGCACTGTGGTGGAGAAATATGATTTTTATAGCTGAAATAAACCGGATCCTGATAGTTATGAAACGTAAGTCCCTAAGTCCTAATACCACTTTGACGCTCAACTTCACTTACAATCTTCCCGAACACTGCTACGACACTCTACTGCAAGTACATGTACATTCCTTCGATGTTATTTATTTGTGGAATATTTGCAATTCAACCCCTTTGGAACACATTCATAGTAAACACTACTTGTTGCTATTACATTATTTTCATCAAACTATGACACAAATTGAATTTGAAATCCGATTGAAGATTCCCAACCGCAGCCTCGCTTTGGACGTTTGTTTGCTAGTCTGTGTGTTTGCCGGTGAACACATCAATGAAACAGGTTACAAGTATGCATTTTTTTCCAGAGAGTGATCCGAAATTTTCCCTCAATAAAAGTAACTGGCACCTTAGGTACAGGAAAAGGATTAAAGGTCATAGGGTTATTATTTTCAGCTACATAACAATGAGATAATAACCAGATAACAGCAGCAGTTATTGAGCTAATGTACATGTACACTATTTATTCTGATACATTTAGATATAATTCATGATAATGAGATTGTAAACTCAATAAACCTTTTAATAACCAGTTCGATGAACGTAAAATAAAGTAGTAAAGTCAGTAGTAATTGTAGTCACTAAATTCAGACTCGTCCTTGATAAAAATCCTCTGGTCCGTGATGAAATACATGTTTGTTTTTCCTGACCTATACCAGGCACAGTGCGATATTCAAAATTGGAGGGATATGCGATATTCAAAAAACCTAGACACCTTTGCTTTGGATAAGTTTTTCTTCTGTTTTTGGGAGTAAATTGGCCCCTATATTTTTGGAATCTGCCTTTGTGGGAAAAGTGTGCGGCGATCCTTTTACACAAGATCATTATATAACTTCACTCATATGTTTATATAGTGATTTCTGGCATTCTTGGATATAAATATGAATGTAACCCAAGTGTGGGCAGCAGACTAATAATTTGCTAAATATACTTAGAAAAGACATCTTGAGATTCAATATTTCAACATAGATTTATGCCATCATCAGGAATATATACAATGAGACAACTCCAGTATTTAACAAGGCATGTACACAAATGTGAATATCAAGTCAGCAATCAGATGTTTGGTCAAATGGTGGGCATATAACTCGTGAGTAGCTTTGGGCATTAGAGCGGCAAAAGAGTCGAGTATTGGAATAGTGTTCATGTTGTTGATTCAGGCAGACAATTACACAATATTATACAAGTAGTTTTCACAGTGAAGGTAGCCAGACTATTAAGACAACACAACAACCCGGTCGGCCTACTATGAGACAACACAAATAATCCGGAACTGTTATAATACAGTTATACATTTATCGGAATAAAAGAAGTTCCTTCGATGTATTTAGACCATGGAGATCGCATTTAGTCATCGAGCAGTGTAGACGTGTTCCTTTTAGGTTCCTTAGTTGCATTGAGTTTGATGGGTTATTTTTTCTCTAGTATTTTGTTTTCCTTATTTTTTCTTTTGATATGTAGTCATTAGTGTATATAAGTTCTATTTTTTCCTGTCTATATATTTTTTCTTTCTTTTTTTTCTGTTCTTTTTCTTTTCTGTCCTTTTCTTTCATAGTTAAATTTAGGTGCATGCTCAGCACAACTAACTGGGTGCCTTTTGTTTTTCTCCGCCCTGAGTAACCCCAGGGCCTACAGTCTAATATATCTATCTTATAGACCTTTTCTATTGTCCTGCACTATATACCTAGTTATTTTATAATTAGAGGGTGATCCACCATGGCGGACACCGAAGAGGACATGGAATATAACACCGTGCAAACAAGAAAGATGAAACGACTCGCTGCAGAATCCCACGAGCGGGCTACCAAGAAAACTAGAGTTGTAGTTGAAGAAGAAACAAATTTATCCGTGAACATGGCCGCTGTGGGACAAGCCCTAACTAAGGTAAATCCTTTAAAGTTCGGCGCAGCACTACAAAACCAGGTAGGTAATGTAAAATCAGTTAAGAAATTACCATCTGGTAAAATGAAAATTATTTGTTCAGATGCACAACAAGTGCAAAAATTATTAGGTATGAGTACTATCTTGGGCATTGATATACAATGTTCAACAGCTTCCCGATTTAGACCTCGGGGAGTTATTTATGGTGTTACAGAGGAATTGTCTGTGACTGAAATTCAAGAGGCACTAAAACAATTTAAAGTTGTCAATGTTCAACGCCTCACAAAGGGGAGAGACAAGGTCCCCTCCACATCTATTATGTTAGAGTTTGACTGTGAAACAATTCCAAGTCAGGTCACAATGGGCTTTATGTCATTTAAAGTTAAAGATTACATTCCGCCAGTTCTTCGTTGTTTTAAGTGCCAGCGAATTGGCCACGTAGCGGCGGCGTGCAAGGGTCAAACTCGATGTCCTCGATGTAGTGAAAATCACTCATATGAGCAATGCCCAAATAAAGAAAATCCAAAGTGTTCAAACTGTGGGGGTATTCACAGCTCCAGTTACAAAGGTTGTTCTGTGCTAAAAGAAGCCAACAAGGCACAATTTGTTCGTGTAACAAAAAAGATTTCATTTTCAGATGCATTGAAATCTGGTCGCTCTGAAAGTACAGTGGTAAAAACTCCCACTCCTGTAGCCCCTTTTGTTGAAGAACAATGTGACACTTATCCCCCACTGCCAGTGTTGTCTCAATTAAGTCAATTCACTACCACGTCAAGTCAAGCGTCTACTATTACGCAACAATCTACTCAAGGCGAACCTGCTAAAACAACAGGAAACAAAACAGACATATCGGACGACCTGTTGGTCAATCTTATAACAGCTATAGCGGAGTCCATTATTCGACTGCTATTGCCAGTTGTTGGCGGGGATAGAGAAGACGCATCCGCATGGTTAAAAAAAGCCCTTGGAACAGTCAGTGACATGATAGATAAACATTTACGAGGGGATCTTGTCACTCCTATGTACTTATACAGTTTAATTTCAAAGCCAGGTAATCTAACACCTGCGTCTGTTTATGATTGTAAACAATTTTGGGAAAACGGGGATGATTAATCACCGCGTCAATAATGCACCTTATTTGCATCATGGCTGTTACTATTCTTCAATTTAACGTACAAAGTATGATTGCTCACGGGTTTGAATTCAAACATTACTTATATAATTTAGAAAAACAACCCGACATCTTATGCATACAGGAAACCTTTCAAAAAGAAATATTACAGTTTTCAATGCCGGGATATATACCTATTAGACAGGACAGAGGCGATGGCACTATTGCTAGAGGTGGGCTAGCGTTTTTTAATAAAAATAATATTGCTTATACCAATATTAAATTACCTGTACTCAAGACCATTGAATGTCAATGTATACAGATCACTCTGAAAAACACTAAAACGGTCAATATCGTTAATTTATATAACCCAACAAGATACCTTGATATTGAAGATTTTAATAATCTTCTATCTACCATTTCAGGCCCAGTTGTATTTTGTGAGGATTTCAATGCGAAAAACATTTTGTGGGGGAATGAGAATACAGATTATAATGGCCGTATAATAAGCGATGTTATGGATATTCATGACCTTGTTTATTTAAATGACGGTTCACCTACACGTTATGATGTACACACTGGAAAATCTAGTGCCATTGATCTAACGTTATGTACTGGTGATCTAGCCAACGCCTCTGATTGGTCTGTAGATTTATCTTCACCATGTGCCAGTGATCACTTTCCCATTCACATTCAGCTTGGCTTTACTTTATTTACTAATGACATGGGGGGTCCGCCTGGGTGGAAACTTCAAAAAGCTGATTGGTCTCGTTTTAATAGGGAATGTAGCAATGTGATTACGGAGCAACTTTACAGCCATGATGTAGATACTTTTCATGACAATTTAATTGGTGCAATTAATGAGGCAGCGAATAATAGTATTCCCAGAACAACGGGGAATTCAAATAATTTTAAATTACCTGTTCCTTGGTGGGATAATGAGTGTACTAATGCTATTAAACAAAGGAAAAGGGCTAAAAATAGGGCACGGCATACCATGCTTGCAGAAGATATTATTAATTACAAACAAAAAAAAGCTATTGCACAAAAAACTATTAAAACTGCACGTAGAAATCACTGGCAGGAATATTGTTCTAAATTAAATTCTGACTCAAACATTAAGGAAGTGTGGAGCCAGGTTAAAACTGTTAGTGGGAGTAATAAACGCTCCCCTATTCCTACTTTACATCATGGAAATGAGTCTTTTGTATCAAATGAAGAAAAGAGTAACATTCTTGTGGACAACTTTGCTTTTGTCAGCAGTGATGAAAATTATGATGCAGACTTTGTTATTCATAAGGATGAGGTGGAAAAAGACAATTCTCCTTTATTTAATAATATCTGTTTTGATGATATGCCTATCAATGAAGAATTCACCCTATTAGAATTGAAACAAGCCCTACACTCAACTAAATCTAGTAGCCCGGGTGAAGATGGTATTGGCTATGACATGTATAAACACATGCCAGAGTCTTGTCTTAATGTAATTTTATTACTATTTAACACTATATGGGCGCATATGATTTTACCAAATATTTGGACAAAATCTATTGTTATACCGGTACCTAAACCAGGAAAGGATGCTTCTAATCCCACCGCATATAGGCCTATTGCTCTCACATCTAACCTATGTAAATTGATGGAGAAGCTTATTAACAATCGGCTTATGTGGTTTTTAACAAAAAATAATATTTTATCCAAATTTCAAAGTGGTTTTAGGAAAAACAGGAGCACTACTGATCATGTGATCACTTTAGAAACCTCTATTAAAAGGTCAATTGTAAATAAGGAATACTTACTTGGGGTATTCCTTGATATTGAAAAAGCTTATGACATGGTATGGAAAAACGGTTTATTGATTAAACTAAGCAATATTGGTATTGGTGGTAAAATGCTTGGTTGGATTAAGGGCTTCCTACCCAACCGACGTATTCAAGTTCGTATTGGACAGAGTACATCACGTGTTATGCCAATACAAAATGGCATCCCTCAGGGAAGTGTTTTATCACCTACCTTATTTAATATTGCTATAAATGACCTACCCGACTGTCTTGATAACAAAGTTAAGTGCTCCTTGTTTGCCGATGATAAAGCTATATGGTTTTCTCATCGAAACTTCAACTTATGTGTTGAAAAAATTCAACAGGCTTTAGATGATATTTTGAAATGGGGGAAAACTTGGGGTTTTAAATTTTCTCCCATTAAATCTGCGGCTGTTCTTTTCACAAAATTTTTTTTGCCTGAGCCACTAGTGTTATTTTACAATGGTGCCAGGTTAAAATGTTCTGATTCATTTAAATATTTGGGGGTTACATTTGATAAATATCTAACATGGCAGGCCCATATTGATATATTAATTAAGAAATGTCAGAAAACTCTCAATCTTATGCGCTGTGTATCTAAACATAGTTGGGGTGCTGACAAAAAAAACCTTATTAATGATGTATCGGAGTCTAATAAGATCCCGCCTAGATTACTGTTGCGAGGCATACGACTCTGCGTGTGTCTCATTAAAAAACAAACTAGATTCTATACAGTGTCAGGCTCTCCGCATATGCACTGGAGCATTACGTTCAACACCTTTGTATGCTTTACAGGTTGCTCGTGCGGAAATACCACTATCAATCAGAAGACAGATAAGAACCCTCAAATATTTTATGAAAATTAAACAGTCTATAAATCATCCAACTAGTGATATTCTAAAACCTTCATGGTATGATGGTTTATTAGAGCAAACATCTTGTATGATCAAACAAATGCTGATGTTTTCTCTATCCAGAATTGTTTTATGCAGAGTTACCCACCCTGGCTGTTGACTACACCAAACATATATATGGGATTACATACTCAAATTAAAAAATCTGACCCACCCCATATTATTACTGGATATACAAAAGAATATATTAAATCTAATTGGAGTGAATACATGCAAGTGTTTACAGATGCCTCCAAGTGTCCAGATACCGGCAGGGTGGGTGCTGCATTTTGCATACCCGAATTAAAATATTCTAAATCCTTTAGAATTAATGATCATGTTAGTGTTTATACAGCTGAGCTGACAGCTATTTTAATGGCACTCAATTTTATTAGAGATGCTAGTATATCTAGAGCTGTAATCTTTACAGACTCTCTTAGCTCTTTACAAGCAATGCTTAACTTCTCTTGGAGCCGGTCTTCAAGTATTTTATATGAAATATTATATTTTGTCACTACGATGACATGAAATATAATAATTTATTTCGATTGGGTCCCGGGCCATTCTGCTATATATGGGAATGAGCTTGCGGACTCTCTTGCTAAGCACGCATCCGCACTTCCAGATATTAATATACATATGGGATTGACCATTAATGAAGCCATGGCTTGTTTATATCCTTATTTTAATTCTAAATGGCAGGAATGCTGGGATAATTCAGAGAAGGGGCGTTTTTATTATCAATTTCAGCCTTCAGTTACAGACGCCTCTTTGAATTTACCAAATCGCCACGCTGAAGTACTTGTTTTTAGACTTCTTGTCGGGCATATTCCCCTGAATTCATATCTATTTAGATGTAATTTACATCCCACTGGAGTGTGTGATGCGTGTGATGTAGAAGAAGGCATCAGTCACTATTTATTATCGTGTACACGATTTAATAATCAGAGATTCAACTTTTTTAATGAACTTATATGTGCTGGTGTCTTCAATCATACCATGGAATCCATTTTAAAGCCTAGAAAAAACCGTGATAAAGTTTTTATGGCTATTTATAGGTATATACTGCACACACGCAGATTCTAATTTATATTGATTTTATTATTTTGTTCTACATTTCACATCTAGTCTTGGGGAGGGTACAACTGTTACCTCCCCTTCCATCCTGTGGAATAATTTATAATAGTTTTATTGGTTAATTAATAGTACATGCATATTACAAGTTGATGAATAATAAAATTCTAGAATAGTTTAATATATATTTTCTTACCTGTGGTTAAGAAATTATACCAATATTTCTACTCTGAGAAAGAGTTTTGTTTTAAATGGTATCCTTGCTTTTTCTGGTTGGACATTTGTGTCTGATGATACCATGAGGTCATCATTCACAGTGTTCATCGGGACAAGCATAGATATTACATCAAATCTCGTTTTTATTCACCACTCTGTTTAATATACATTTTCTTACATTTGCTTAAGGGAGGGGGTTGGGGTAAACAGTTTTATTTTAAATAATGTCTTTGCTTGTTCTGGTTGGACATTGGTGTCTGATGATACCACGAGGTCATCATTCACTGTCTTCATCAGGATGAGTATAGATATTACATCTAATCTCGATTTTTCTCACATTGTCAAATCTAAATCTATATGATGAGTTTAATTTTTGTTTAAACAAAATATGCATGTGCTATATTAGCCTTTTTAGTTCAGTTTTATATATATTTATTTTTTAGAAAGGGTCGTTAGGATTTTATTATTATTAAGTATGTTGGTCCATACATATGCTTCCTTCCTTTTATGTCTCTAACCTCACCATGACATTAAATAACGCATTTGGAGTTTGATTTTTCTACATATTTTTTAATCCATTACAAATCCGTATAGTTGGATATTTTAAATCAATATTTATGTTGCACATCAAACTCAATGCAACGACCTGGCGCGCATAATTTTATTAAATTGAAAGCGCCATCCAAATTAAACTAGTAGTAGTAGCATTTAGACCATGATTTAAATCGGGTCTATAGCGTTTTATAGCTAATGCCTCTCGTAAGAGGACTGCGGACCAGTGTCTTACAGCACAAGAAATTGGTTCAGTTGAAGTAATTATTTTGAAAATAACTCTACCCGAATATAATGTTTTTTTCTGACGTATCATACACGAGGGATAGCCACAACTGTTCCTATCAATAATGCCTGCGGTCGATAGTCTCATCAGGCGATGTGTATGGAGCTCCGTGTGCTATAGCCCGTACCGTATACACGTTTATTTTGATGCTCCTTACCGGTTATTTTCTGAAAACTATTCCTTTTCCTCCACGCTTGTCGCTTTTATTAAAGTTCCCAGTGCTGGTGAATAGCTATACACGAGCCGTTTACACAGTGACCCCACCTCCCGCATATTATGGGAGATGCCATGTTCTGCATGTCTGTCAAGTGCGCATGCCTAGTGGTCCAAATTTACACAATATATGGCAAAACATCCAAAGTGGGATATGTTATCCCAATTGGGATATATATCTCAGTTAGTCCTTTTCCCTGACCTGTTATATCACGGGAGTGTACAACAACAGCGGTATGAAAAAAACGAAATTATCCCTGTTAAGTATAGTGATGGCATGGGATTAACGCTGATTCTCGTGAACAGCAGCAATTCGGTTACTCGGGTGTCCCTCGTGGGTGGTTGGGTGGGTTCAGGTTCCTGTTGCTTCAATGCATTTTGCTGAGAAGCAACAGGAACTTGATATGTGATGTCTAGCACTGTAATATCACCTGCTTTATTGCACCATGTAAGCGTCCTGTCTGTGTCTTGTGCGCTGTCCTCACTGTTTTATAGGGTGGATGGAGGGTGTCTGGTTCCATGCTGCTTCAAAAATTTCGTCTTTGAAGTAGCAGGGACACAACTGGGCTGGGTGGTGCTTAGCTGGTTCGTCGTGATATATCTGAAATATTGTTGAAAGCGACGTTAAATTCTATTCACTCACTCACTCACTCGGTGTCCCTCATACTATTAAGTATTGTTGTTGTAATTTTTTAACCGTTAATCAATCAACCCCTGTAAATTACAATTACATGTATTTTGCGCCGTCCCCCACCACTAATTTTACTTTTAAATGGCAATACTCACCAACCTACGGAGCCTTGATCTCCATTCCTGGCGGTATAAAAGCCTGATTGAGAATGGGCCCAGCCAAAGTTACACCGACCAGACGACAGCGAATTACGTAAAATCATACTGCGCAGATCTAGAGTACTCATTCGTTCGCCAAAAATAGACTGTCACATTGACAGATTCAGATTCAGATTCACTTATTATACCGAAATATACAGGCCTACATGAGACAAGGTACAAACAATAACAATGAACAAAATAAAGGTCAATACCAACAACTTTCAGGATAGCCAAATGTAAAAGGCTAAATGTAAATGCCAGTTAATAACTGACATGACAAGTATAATTATGAGGTACTATAATGTATTATGTAATGTATATATGTTATGTCAAGGATCCATATACCAATATAAGGAGAATCAATCCCAGTTGTTAGCAAACGACGAATACATGAATACCTTGGTTTCAGATGTTTTCATGCATGTATCACTATCTGACTGAACAGGAAAAGACTCTTCCGTTTATTTAAAAACTAAAATATATAAATCTAGATATAGTAACAGATAATTTAGGGGGGGGGGGGGGGGGATCAAGAAACAGAGCAAATATTTCTTGCATATTTAGTGAGAGAATATCATGGTCAATTTGGACAGCAGTTCTCATAGCTTGCTGCCTTTGTATCCAGTACTGTGGACATTCCATCAGGAAGTGCCATTCATCCTCAATTCTATTTAGATCACAATATTTACAAAGTCTATTCTTCAAAGGAGTGTCCGAGTACCGCCCTCTTCTCACATGTTCACCGTGCAGAAGGTTATGGAAAGCCATCATTGTCATAACTTCTGGGTTTCCACACTTGGTAATTCTATTTTCCACGCGTGGAAAATACAGCCAATGGTTTGACTGGTAATTACCACGTGTGGATATTTCGACCAATTATTCAACCAGGAAATACCACACGTGGAAATTATTTACTACATGAGGAAAACATCCACCTATGATAGAACTGGAAATACGACGTGTAGAAATTATTTACCACGGGTGATATTTATCATTCAATCAGTGAACTCGGAAATACGACGTGTGGTAAATAATTTCCACAAGTGGTATTTCGCCGGTATTTCTACACGTGGTAATTCTCTTTTCCACACGTGGTAATTCCGTTTTTGAATTCTATCAATTAAAACAATCGTTACAGAACGCAATTTATTCTGTCAAGGAACACCATGGTTATAGTCACACATGTAATACATGCACAATACCGTACACATGATCAGATAATACAAAGCATGTTTGGGAAGCCTGCAAAGTCGCTCCAAACCGTTAATTTCTGATATTTTAAGCGACCTTTCTTTGTGAAGCTTTCATTCATTGGCTGGGTAAAATGAAATTTCGACGCGCGGATAACTGGGAATACCACGTGTGGAAATTGTTTACCACGCGTCGTATTTTCGAATTCAATGATTGGATGATAAATTCCACGCGTGGTAAATAATGTCCACACGTGGTATTCCCAGTTCTATCATTGGTAGATATATTCCACGCGTGGTAAATAATTTCCACGTGTGGTATTTCCAGGTTGAATAATTGGTCGAAATATCCATACGTGGTAATTACTATAGTCAAACCATTGGCTGTATTTTCCACGCGTGGAAAATAGAACTACTACACGTGGAAAATAGAATTACCACACGTGGAAAGCAGAATTACCACGTGTGGGAAATCAGAAGTTATGACACTGATGTCTTTCCATAGAAGGTTGGTCACCTGCAACCGCACACTTGCCTTCCGCCTTATCGAAATCATTCATCCTCTGAGAAACGCAAAGATATAGTTCTCTTTCTATTACCTACAGTACTTCAGGCAGCATTTGAACGTTGACTGTGTGGCACTGCTTGGAAAAAACCGCTAAGGGTAAAGTGCAGGGTTATCTCCCCTCCTCTCGGATATACATTGAATTCTCAAACTCCTCAACACCGTAACACCGTTCATCTGGAAAGATACAGATAGCCAAACACCTGCATCGCCGCAAGGCAGGCACGGCGGAAGTAATTCATGATTGGGGGGGCTACTATCACAGCACAACTAGGCGATGGTCCAGGGGCCGCCTAGGCCCCGGAAGCTCCAGGGGTGTTAGATGGCCGGAGAGGCATTCTAGCGTATTTCCGAGCAATAAAGCAAAATCCTCGTCCGTGTAAACTCCATTTGTGTTGCCTGTTTTCCCAACTTTTTAAAAAATATTCAGCGTCAAGCAAAATGACGGTCGGAAGAATAGATAATTTAAATATATATCAATCCATATATATATTCAATCCAAAGGTTCATTAAGCTTCGATCATGTCACTGGCACAGAGATTTTTCTACTTGTTGGGGAGCCTTTTGTCTCCTTGTGATTCATGTGTATTGAAAATTCTACTGCCGCCAGCGAACGTTCAACTTCTGCGCTAAAAACTTACCTCGGTCCACTGCATATGCTCGTATATGTCCATAGGAAAGAACCGATTCTCATTGTTGACGAATTCATTCGGTATATCAACCAATGTGATGAAATACGTACAACTTGGTTGATATACATGTAGCGAAGGAAGTCATCAACAACGAGAACCTGCTCAAGGCGAATATTTGGACGATTTTTGGAGTAATCATGCAGTCATAATTGACTGGTTATTATAGCGTGTACCAGAGCAGCATTTACGAGCACAACTTGTAAATCATGTGAATAAGCAACGATGCCTCTCATGGTTATAACTTATCGGAAATTAAAATCTGATTTCAATACAGATATAGGTGTTTCGCGTCACTCTATCGGTTCTTTGTCTTTCTCTGTCTAATTTTTTGTTTCTTGTGTGTATGTGTGTGTGTTTTTTTCTGTTTTTGCTGAAAGTAATGGTCCCTCCTGCTCCACCGTCCCGGTATCATAGCACAATTAGGCGAAGGTGCTAGTCACCTAAGACTGCGAACTGTAAAGAGCATGTTGATGAATGTTTTCATGTGATTGACAAAATAAATATGAAGAATATGCTTTTCTTTTCATCACCTTATTTTGTCTTCTTGAATTCTTTCCTTATGATTTTGTGAACCTAAAAGTTACTAACCAATGTCGGTAATAAAAAAAAATTGAGATTTGGCTGTCCCAATAATGCTGGACAGTTGTAAATAGTTTTAGTTGTGCGATAGATATGCGACACAGAAAATTCATTTTACTATTCATTTCGAAAATACGTATTCATTGAAGTATTTTTGCGTTGACATCATATGAATTTTAGAAAAGTTGGCCAAATTATTGGGGGGGCTTCAGCCCCCGCGGCTCCGCCGTGCCTGCAAGGCCGCTAGTGTAAGAATAAAAAGAAAACTACAGAAAATTCAAACGCCGACAACTGCGGTTCTCGGAAAGACTTTGAATTCTCGAACGCCGCAACGCCGTTTATCTGAAAAGATAGAAACAACCAACACCAATATAATAATACCATGCATCTGAAGCCCCGACCACCAACCCATCTCGAAATGTTAAACGGTCAGATTTCGGGACAGACAGCAAACTACGCTCATACTATTCAGCTTGTATCACTGATGTCTCTACTCTCCCTGTTCACCCCACTGATTCACATCGCCAAGTTTGCACCTCTTGGCCGTAAGGGGGCGCTTTATCTGGTTACCCAATCGCCGTGTCGTAATAGCTCGGAGATAAGGTTCAGATTCCTCATACTAACCACGATTGGCTAACTACCTCACGTGATCGAAATTACGTCAAGCCTTCATGATAGTGAGATCACGACTCTCACGTAATGTGGAAGCCATGCCAATATTTTACTTCTGTATTCCTATTACACTTAAACACCCCCAAGGTCCAGGATCCCTGGAAAGTGGGGCTTGTTACCCAGTATAAACAGACAAAAAATTCCTTAAAAAAGGAATATTCCCCGACTATTACTCCAGCAGAAGTTCCTTAACATAATGCTGAACATACTGAATAATACATATCTAACTCAGATTCAATTACATATGAAATACATATTGGCTTAGCTGTAACTCTGATAAACCAAGACCACAAAAATATGATGTAACGATGTACATGTAGGCCTAACATGAATGAAATTATATCGCAGATGCTATATATTGACTAATATTTTCAGTTATCAATATACTTGGAGATTGGATTTCTGTAACACATCAATATTTTGCTTCAAGTAGACAGGTAAAGTGGTCAGATAGAGAGTTTCGTTTGTATATTTTGACCTATATATAGGACAGAACATGTTCCAGTACCAGTTTGATAGTATATGGCAACTTTGTATGGAGAAAGTATACCAATCCAAAAAGCATCAGTTTATCGTCAAATTTGTCATTGAACTTATAGCCCCAGGTACGAAATATCAAATGGAGCCATACATGAAGATGCTCACAAAACAATTGTGCTGTAGAGCATGTATACATGGCATGTCTAACACTATGAACCTTGCCACATTTATCACACAAGTTACTGGTCTTCACTTTGATTTTATGTAAGTAAACATTACATGGGAATAAATTGTACAAAAGTTTAAATTTGCAGTTGCTTTATTTTATTTTCCACTTGGTGAGTTACTTATGGTTTTATAAGCTGACAATTCAGGTCGGTTCAATTTTTCATTAGTTTGTAATGTCAAAAGTAATGCATCCAAGCAGATACTGGTTATAACTGGTTTTGTCTGGGAGCTCTGTCAAGCGATTATGTGATTATACGGGTTAAATGAATTGCTACCAAGTTTCTTTTTAACCGCTTTGGTGTAAAAGTTAAACAAAATGTATGGTTGTGGCAAAATTAAACTTTTCACAAAGTCTATCGAACTTTAGAAAATTCCCACTTCCATCTGAAGCTGCCAGACAAAAATGACCTAACAATCTATTTACTATATTAATAGTTATCGGAGTGATCTAAGCCGAAATTTAAGTACACTTTCAAAATGATATGGTCAGTCTGACCACTCTTTGTGGTACTGAGGTGACGGACCATACTTTGGATGGTCAAATATCTCGCCTGACCATATCTTTCGTCTCTATCTCGCTCCGATCACTTTTATGCTGCGTATTTCAGCATATTAAATTTGCTCGGTCATGTCTGTATCATGAAATGTACAAGTCAGATTGACAGTGTAGGGAGGGGGCTATATTTTATTATGACATTAAGCGGCAATATATCCAAAATATTGGTAAAATATTGTGCTCAACGGGGCGTTGCGGGCGTAGCCTCTGGCATGCTCTATTGGTTAAATATTTCGAAACATTGCTGAGAATCTCATACTACCACCTTAGCCGTTGATCGTCGTGGACTGAGTATCAAGGCCCAAATGGGTAACTGAAAATGACCACTGGAATTTCACGGATAACAGCCAATTATCGCGCTATCTTTTGACACATACGTTTGTACGTATATATGAGCACGTGATAAGGATGTCAAGAAATCATTAAAACTGTACACGGCAATGCTAATCCTCACTTTCATATTTTTATGACCAATCCTGAATTTATATGAACCGTTTGGGAATAAAGTGCAACTCCACAGATGGTCTGCAACCATTTGCGTACACTTCGCCATCCATAAGATGGCTTGCGAATCGTGAGTCTCCATTATTGCGGAGCGATATCCGGTATATTACGGGATTCTGTTCGGCCTTCATCCGGCAGAGAACAGACTCGAGAAATCTGATAAATTACAGGTTTTCAAACCACTTGGGAAACAGATATAGGCTAGGCTTACAAAATATATAGGTATAAATAACTTTCGTATCACCCAAGAGGTGTGGTAGATCTGTAATTTTCAACAAGTAGGGCATCACATGATTCGAAAATGGCGAGTTACGTTGGGGTTACGTCGGTAGACTTTAGCTGATTGGTTGACGAAGTCACGTGGTATTGATTTCTGGAAATTCCCTCTCGCACTTGCCGAAAGTAGGCTGTAAATGGATACACACGATCCCAGGGTCAGTCTTACCGCGTATAGATGACCGAGATGGTTACAGGTTGGGTCTGCAACATAACTAAGGAATATTGCTTACCATGTTAAGGAATTTTCTTAACATGCTGCGGAATATTCCTTATCGCATTTTAAGGAAAATTTCGCTGGTGTAATAGTCGGGGAATGTTCCTTAAATTTTAAGGATGTTTTTTTTAGTGTATGTTTGTGAGATGTTTGGGTTCAGGGCTATTCTGGATAATGCAGAGTTCATTGACGAAGCATATGGAGAGATTAAACTTGTGGGAGATTGCCTCTTTGGACATCAACACGAACTTTATTGTTTCTTCCCAACAAATATAAAAAAATAACAACGATGAGCTCCCTCATCTTGTCTGAATATTGCCATTAATGAGAATGCAGATTATAATAATACCATTCCAAGCCCTGACCAGCAACCCACCTTAAAATGTTAAACGGTCAGATTTCGGGAAATCTCTTCGATGTCACAAACAGCAAACCGGAAAGTCACCGTGTGTAGAGCGAGCTCTTGTGGTACAAATGGTCAAACACAGCAAAACCGCAACGCCGGTAAACATCGTGAAATCATGTGCTGGAAAAGTGTTATACATGTACATGTAGTCTGAAAACCGCAATGCCGCAGGGATATTTAACTAACGAGTAACCCCCGTCAACTCTGCAATGCCGCAGGGATATTTAACTAACGAGTAACCCCCGTCAACTCTGCAATGCCGCAGGGATATTTAACTAACGAGTAACCCCCGTCAACTCTGCAATGCCGCAGGGATATTTAACTAACGAGTAACCCCCGTCAACTCCGCAATGCCGCAGGGATATTTAACTAACGAGTAACCCCCGTCAACTCTGCAATGCCGCAGGGATATTTAACTAACGAGTAACCCCCGTCAACTCTGCAATGCCGCAGGGATATTTAACTAACGAGTAACCCCCGTCAACTCTGCAATGCCGCAGGGATATTTAACTAACGAGTAACCCCCGTCAACTCTGCAATGCCGCAGGGATATTTAACTAACGAGTAACCCCCGTCAACTCTGCAATGCCGCAGGGATATTTAACTAACGAGTAACCCCCGTCAGCTCTGCAATGCCGCAGAGATATTTAACTAACGAGTAACCCCCGTCAGCTCTGCAATGCCGCAGGGATATTTAACTAACGAGTAACCCCCGTCAACTCCGCAATGCCGCAGGGATATTTAACTAACGAGTAACCCCCGTCAACTCTGCAATGCCGCAGGGATATTTAACTAACGAGTAACCCCCGTCAACTCTGCAAAGCCGCTGGTGAAAAAAAGAGACCACTGTCCACGTTAATTCAAATTCAAACAAAAGCAGTTCTTGGAAATATGGACATTGAACTGTCAGACGCCGCAACGCCGTTTCTATCGAAAGATACATTACGCCGATATCCAAAGCGAATTACCACTTTTAGCCCCGACCACCCCCTACCGATTGTATAAATTATTGAGTCAATGTTTACTTTGTAAGCATTTTAATGTATTTTTTTGTTGATTGATTCTTTCCTTATCTGTAGTTATATCTACCATATATTAAAACAATGGTCAAAGGAGGAGAAGAATAGGCAAGTGTAAAAACTTTAGCACGTGACGGTGCTCCTGTTATATAGCATAGTGCTGCACATTTGTCTGGAACATACATATACATACATGCATACCGGTACATAGCAGCATAGTTCTGCACATTTTTGCTTTGATGATGTCACAGTGACGTCATTTTCAAAAACAGCATTTTTGGTCGATTTTTCGGTAGATGTTCCCTGATATAACTGATAAGACAGAATATGTTAACGTTTTCTTGGTGGATATTCTCTGATATAAGTGATAAGACAAAATATGTTAACGGTAGATGTTCTCTGATATAATCGTTAAGACAGAAATACCTTGACGGTAGATGTTCTCTGATATAACTGATAAGACAGAATGTCAAACTGATAGGGCACAATACTTTAACGGTAGTTGTTCTCTGATATAATCGATAAGACAGAATACGTTGACTGTAGATGTTCTCTGATATAACTGATAAGATAGAATGTTAACGTCATCTTGGTAGATGTTCCCTGATATAACTGATAAGATAGAATGTGTTCAAGTTTTCTTGGTTAAATGCTCCCTGATATAACTGATAGGACAGAAAATGTTAACGTTCTCTTGGTAGGTGTTCTCTGGTATAACCAATAAGATAGAATATGATAACCTAATCTTAGTGGATGGTCTCTGATATAATTAAGACAGAGTATGATAACCTCATCTTGGTAGATGTTCTCTGATAAAGCTGATAAGGCTGCATATGTTAACGTTATCATGGTGGATGTTCCTTTATATAACGGATAAGACAATGTTAACGTCCTCTTTATAGATGTTCCCTGATTCAGCTGATATCGTAGATAATGTTAACACCATTTTGATAGATGTTCTCTGATATAACTGATAAGACAGAATATGTTAACGTTATCATGGTGGATGTTCCTTTATATAACGGATAAGACAATGTTTACGTCCTCTTGATAGATGTTCCCTGATTCAGCTGATATCGTAGATAATGTTAACACCATTTTGGTAGATGTTCTCTGATATAACTGATAAGACAGAATATGTTAAAGTCGTCTTGATACATGTTCTCTGATCTAACTAATAAGACAGAATATGTTAACGCCATTTTGGTAAATACTTACTGATATAAATGATCAGTAGCCGCTCTCCGGGATGTTAACTGATATGATTTTAACATGTAATATATTTGCTGGTGGAGGTTGTCTGGTATAACCGATCACACATGACATGCAAGTGTTGTCTCAGTGGATGTGGCTTGATGATCGTTCTCCTGGTGGATGCTCTACAATATGACTCATAACAATGAGTGAGTAGAACTTAACGTCATGACTGATAAGACGAACATGTGACAGTTCTCCTTGAGGAAAGTTCTATAAAAGGACGGAGAAGGCGGAAATATATGACTGATAACATTGACAGCGGACAGTGGAATACTCTACACTATGATCGACGGAACGGAAATGAGACTGTTCTCGCGGTGGATGCTGTACAATATACCCGATAACATGCATATGTGGTAGTTCTTCTGAGAGATGCTCTATAAAAGAATTGACAGCACGGAAATATGACCGTTCCCCTAGTGGCTGCCGTGCAACGTGACTGGTAAGATGGGCATATGACAGTTCTCCTGATGATTGCTCTATAAAAGGACTGACAGGACGGCAATACGACCGCTCTCCTGGTGGATGATATGCAATGTGACTGATAAGATGGACACATGACAGTTCTTCTGGGGAGTGCTCTACTTTATATGATTGATGAGATGGACATGTGAAAGTTCTCCTGGGGAATGCTTTATAATATGAGAGACAGGACGGAAATAAGACCGTTCTCCTGGTGGATGCTATGCAATATGTGACTGATAACATGGACAGGTGATAGTTCTTACCGGGAATACTATATAATATGACTGACAGGACGGAAATGAGACCGTTCTCCTGGTGGATGCTGTACAATATGACTGATAACATGGACAGGTGATAGTTCTTACCGGGAATACTATATATATGACGACGGACGGAAAGCGAGACCGTTCTCCTGGTGGGTGCTGTACAATATGACTAAATGCTGTGGACAGGTGATGATTCTTACCGGGAATACTATATAATATGACTGACAGGACGGAAACGAGACCGTTCTCTGGTGGATGCTGCGCGCAATATGACTGATAACGCGGACAGTGGTTCTTACCAAAGGAATACTATATAATATGACCCACAGGACGGAAACGAGATGCATTCTCCTGGTGGATGCTGTACAATATGACTGATAACATGGACAGGTGATAGTTCTTGCAGAATACTATATATGACTGACAGGACGTGGGAAATGAGACCCGTTGTCTCTCCCTGGTGGATGCTGTACATCTGTTTGATAACATGGACAGGTGATAGTTCTTACCAGAGATACTATAATATGACAAGGACGGAAATGAGAACGTTCTCCTGGTGATTTTCACTGTATGTGAAGCTGATAACATGGACGGAGGTGATAGTTCTTACCGAGAATACTATATAATATGACTGACAGGAGGAAATGAGACCGTTCTCCTGGTGGATGCTGTGTACAATATGTGACTGATAACATGGACAGGTGATAGTTCTTACCGGGAATACTATATAATATGACTGACAGGACGGAAATGAGACCGTTCTCCTGGTGGATGCTATGCAATATGTGACTGATAACATGGACAGGTGATAGTTCTTACCGGGAATACTATATAATATGACTGACAGGACGGAAATAAGACCGTTCTCCTGGTGGATGCTATGCAATATGTGACTGATAACATGGACAGGTGATAGTTCTTACCGGGAATACTATATAATATGACTGACAGGACGGAAATGAGACCGTTCTCCTGGTGGATGCTGTACAATATGACGGATAACATGAATATGTGGCAGTTCTTCTGGGGAATGCTCTATAAAAGAATTGACAATACGGAAATACGACCTGGTGGATGCTGTGCAATATGACTGATATGATTGACATGTGACAGTTTTCCTGATGATAGCTCAGGACTGGCAGGGCGGAAATATAATCGTTCCCCCGATGGATATTTTTTAATGTATGATTGAAAAGATGGACAGTTCTCCTGGGGAATGCTAGGTAATAGGGCGGATGCTGTACAATATTATATTACTGATAATATGGACATGTGACAGTTCCCCTGGAGAATGCTCTATAATATGACTGACAGGACGTAAATATGATCGTTCTTTTGGTGGATGCTATTCAATATATGATTGAAAAGATGGACATGTGACAGTTCTCCTGCGGAATGCTAGATAATAAGGCGGATGCTGTACAATATTGACTGATAAGATGGACATGTGCCATGGCAGTTCTCCTAGGAAATTCTCAAAAACATGACTGTTTTAGGTTTGGCAAACCAAGCGCACCTCCGTTGTGAAACTCCGCTAAAACGTGCAACGTCCTTTACAATCAAGTAAATCCGAACTTTTTTATGGGGATGGATATTGGATTTTTAAAAATTATATTATATTGAATTACTATAAGGTATCTGCAAATGTATTCTCAGGATCGAATCCTGGGACGGAATATCTATAAGATATTACCTCTCAGGATTTGATACTCAAGTACTGCAAATGATTGATATAACCACATCTTGTACTACGCTGATAGACAGCTTGTATCACTGACGTCCCGTTGTTCCTCCCGCTGATTCACATCGCCAAGTTCGCGCCTCTTGGCCGTAAGGGGGCGCTTTATCTGGTTATCCAATCGCCGTGCCGTAATAGCTCGGAGATAACCAGATTCCTCATACTAACCACGGTTGGCTAACTAACTCACGTGATCGAAATTACGTCATGCCTTCATGTAATGTGGAAGCCATGCCAATATTTTGACAGCGTCACGCCCTCTAACCGCATCTCTCAAAGGAACTGTCTTTATTAACAGTCAACAATCAATTCAAAATCTGAAACAATTGCACGGTGTTTTTACGTTACTATTCTAGGCAGCTTGATCTTTTTATATACTCATGACGATAAAGCGTGGTCTTATCAGTGGGATATTAACAACATTTACAGATATTTATTTGTTAATTATTTGAAGGTATCAGTGAGCAAATGTTTGCAATTAGTTGACGAACCTTACTAAACAATGGAGGAAATTATCCAAAAATTTGTTCACTCTTAACTCAGAAATTAACGTAATTAGTAAAAAACAGTAATTAGAGCTGTTTTGCCGTCCGTTTATTGTTAGGTTTGCCGTTAACGATATATGAACGTTTGAAAAGGGAGACAACTCATATTGCCAAGACTCTTCCGTAAAAGTGATGTTCATTGGTCATTGGTGGTTGGCCTATGCAGAGCGCCCCCTTACGGCCAAGAGGCGCGAACTTGGCGATGCGAATCAGCGGTAGGAGCAAGGAGAGAAGGGACGTCAGTGATACAAGCTGAATAGTATGAGCGTAATCTTGTACCGGTTCAGCAGTCTTCCCGGTGACTCACCCGGTCACATGTTGTGTATATTCAACAGGAAATCCACACTGCTTTTCCATTCCCCCCACTTTTATAGTATATAAAATACAACAGAATAGTTCTTCTGTTTCATTGCCCTCTTTTCACAGAATATATCAAATCCATATGAATATTTTCTCTCCCAACTTTATCAAGTTAATATATTCGAATACACATAGGGGCCTAATACTTTGTGAAACCTTTCATCTTTCGTCGTACTTTGAGCCGTATTCATCAAGCTGTTGAGTAGAATTGAACAATAAATACATGGTCGAATTCGTGTTCACAGGTTAATCCCCACTCAGCCCTTGTTCCTGATTTGCTGATACTTAATCTGCTGAGCGGCGACTTGAACATTTTCAGCTTTGCACACACGAGTTGTATAATTATACCCTCCTACTCATGAGGCGCCGTTTGTGACAATATTGTCAACGACAAATATATAGAGGTAAAACCAAAATATAAAGTCGCCCTTTGTGACAATATTGTCAGACACAAATATATAGAGGTAAAACCAAAATATAAAGTCACCGTTTGGGACAATATTGTCAAACCTAAATATATAGTTAAAACCAAAATATAAAGTGACTTTTGGCAAATATAGTTTAGTTGAATATATATATATGTATATTTACGAAAATATTTTGTAAACGATATAAAGAGTGCCTGTATACAGTGTTTGGGGGAGTTCCGAATCACGGGGAGTTGCGGATCTTTCCTAATTAATGCCTGATATTTCTTGAAGTGAAGAATCCGATTAAAACTTTTTAGGTTTATTGGAACGTCTGTTTCCATGGACTGAAATGAATGTCAAACAACCGACCTGTATTGTTTCTTTCCCGGTCAATTCGGCAACGTAATACTTCCGGTACTGTGCAATGACAAATTGACACCGAGTCGAAAAACACGTGCGTTTTTTCCAGTAGTGAATCTGCGCGAAATAAGGTGGGTTTAGGCCGTATATTCAGTATTTAATTAAGTGACAGATCTTGCTAAATGGTCAAACAAAATATCTAGTGATTTGCGATAAATGTTAACTGACCAGCATTGTAATATAATGGCGCTATAGAGATGTCAATTCCGAATCAACGAAATAAGCGCCGTTCATAACTTGAAATCGGTGAATAAGGGACCGTCTCACAACTAATACAACAGGTGTACACCGACTTTAAGGAAGATTGGTCAATCCATGGCATTGTCAAAAAAAATAAAAAAAAAATGAATCAATGACAATATCCTTGTAACCGGAACTATGTACGCGAATCATTCCAAACCTTGGTGAACAAATCATTTTTTCGATATTACATCATTATATTCAATAATTTCAGACATATCTACTCCAATATAGAAAGTTTTATATAAATAAAATTGTTCATCACTGAGCGAGGTTTCTACGAGTTCAATAACTGGATGTCCCTTTATTAACACTATCTGGTCTGGAAGATTTGGGGTGTATCGCAGGTGAGGGGTGGGGGGGAGGGAGTGATGACGTCGAGTAACGTCATCTCGTCAGCCATTTGTCGACTATTTTTTGGACCGATTTTTCGAAATTCGAATTTTCCGATTTTTCTTTCATAAACTACCAAATAAAGTAGAGAATAACTACTTTTGCCCAATAAAATACTTTCTAGTACTTTTAGGCCAGAAAAATTCGAAGAAATGGACAGAACTGGCTGGAAAAAAACGAATTTCTGAGATACCACACGGCCGCCTTTTGAATTTAGCCATGATCCTCTGCTCGGCCAAGTCCTAAAATGACTCCAATATGATAAGCTTTAAAGTCACGAAGTTCCCGCTTCCTCTGTTTTGTCGTTATGGAAGAGTACAGGAAAGTTCACTAGCCCGCCCTCCATGATTGTCAGACATCGTATCCTAAAATGTTCTAAAAAATAATTAAATTGAGATTACAATGCAATTTTGTAGGCTCGCTCCAAGATAAATATACTTCAGAACATTTTCGACTCTAGATCTGCGTGTCATTTGTGCCTGGACTGCAACAGTTGAATATTCGCTCACAGGGCGGGGAGAATTAAGACAACATTGAAATCTTCTCCAGGGTTTCACCGGCCTATGGATGATTAGCAGATGGCCACTCAAGCAACTCACCAAAATGATGCGCAACTGCCCGCGCTGGTGCATTGAAGCGGAGGTTATTTTCTCATCGATTGACAAGTCCGATTGAAGATTTCTTTACATACAATTATAGACGACAGATTTCCCTAGAATATAAGACCAGCAGTCGCTCTCACCTCCTAAAAGAACAAGCGCTAGCAGTCTGGATGTGAAAAGTGATTTGGAACTCCCCCAAACACTGTACCTTAGTAAAAATAAGAGGTCAGAGTTTTAATTTTCTAAGTAGAAGAGATAAATTCACTCTAGGAATATTTTTTTGAAGAAAATGTGTAATTAATAAAGCACTTTTACCGTAAGATTTAAAAAGCGCACTCGTGATTCCATCACGATTTTTTGTCGATTACGTCACGGACTAGATTTAACCCCTGGGATGATCCAGTCGCGTTTTTTTCACGATGAAAAAAATCTTATCATCCTTGGGTACTGTATGTTAGTAAGAGATGTCATATAAGAATAGTCAGATTGAAACAGAGCAGCAAAAAAATAGACAAGCAACACTAGTCAAGAGTCATGTCCGTTTCAGGTGATTCCGTCACGAACATTTCGAAGCATGATTTACTAAATGCTGGATCATCTGTAGATTTTTCATGGATCCGTAAACAGATGTCATATAGAATATCAAACTAAACTTGAAACTACATGGGTATGACCACCGAACTTCCGAGTACATGACTTTGAATAAAGAAAAAGTCTTCCGAACGGTGATTCCGTCACGGTGGAATTCATGATCTGTGAATCCGATCAACAACCTAGCCAGACAATCTGTCCAAAATTATCCGTCGTCTGGGTAAGGTTGAAGGGTAATCGGACTGTGATAAGGCAAAAACAGTTGCTGTTGTAGTCTAGAAAAATAACTGGCATGCACTCTATGGAGAAGGGCCTCGTGAGGCACAAAGTGCAATTTTGTTGTTGTTGTTTATCTGCAAATCCGCTCATCTCGATGGGTATCTTTCACTGGTTCTCACAGTTGCCTGGCCTGTGTTATATTCGGTGGTCGAAGTCTACGTATAGTTTTTTTTCAATAAATTATGGAAATTAATACAAACATATATACAGATATTTTTTTAAATAGATTTTTTTATAAGTGTATTTCTCTTTCATCTTAGGCTCAATTAAAGTCATTCTTTAAAATATGAAGCCGAGTTAATACAGTTTTTAATTATCTACCAAACCCTGTCCTCTATGACATAGAATAAAGGAGAAGTTGGGAATAGAACCGCTCAACACAGTCATTTCTAAACATCAAGTTGTACATAAGTATTTTTACTTACTCTGTACAAGCTGAGGGCATTTTTGTGGCTTTTGAAAATTTTGAGATTTTTGCGTGTCTGTCCATATTTAACTAAGCGACGTCCAAGCGAGCTAATATGTACGCGCGTTATATTCATATCAAATATGGTGCGGCTTGTGTTCAATGAGGCTTGGAATGTTTATACAATTAATTTTCTTCTCACTGTTACACAATGAAATTAAGTTTCAAATCATTTGATTCATCTCTTCGATGTAGATTGTTATGTTTCATTCGAGGAAATAATTTTAAAAGATACATATGACATTTTCTAACTTTACGGCTGGAGTTGTATCACAAAGAGCAATCGGCGTAAACATGCTTTCCCATCTCACCCACGCTCATATGAGTATCGATCGTTCCTATTCGAGGACACACTAACTGATGACCTAGTTCAGAGCCAGTGATTTGCTCGCCCTCCACCCCATTGGATATCAGTTGATTCCTAAGGAAATAAACATTTGACCACCTGCCGAGTGATACATGTGTGAATCGGTCAGACATTTCCAAGGATGCCAATTCTAACTTAAAACAACCATGCCGGATTTCATTGCTTCACTGAGAATAATTGGATCTAACTTTTACAAAGCCTGCAGCTCCCAATAGCTCCTGGATCTAGAACACATAAATGAAGGGACCTAGTTTATCGGTGCTATGGCAAAAATATCATGTAGAATGAGATTGTGTGGATAATATCCTTGGAAGTTGAAGTCCTGCTGCATGCTTCACAAACATAATCAAAAGTGAAAATTATCTCCCTTGACCAGGTAAGGACTTGAATGTGTGTCTAAAATGATTTAGCTTCTAGAAACAGACTTCATTTCAAATTTTAATTCCAATTCTGCTACATGTACATGTACAAATACATACAGAATGAACTGCATACATAATAACACAAAGAACAGGTATATGTATCTCATTACATTCTTATTCAAAGATCAATACCTGGGTAATATTACAACAATACCATGGTGTTATATATTGTTATGATTGACTTAACTTTATCTGCTGAAGATATTTCTAATTTGAGATCAATGAACAATCATACTAGATTTCATAACTTCATTTATTTTCACAATAAGCAACATAATCGAGATTAGCAAGTGAAGTTTTAAAACATAATATAATAAACAGCATGGGTCCCCTTCAGTTTATTGTAGACAAAAATTCCCATGAATATATGTTACCATGATTCAGTCATAATATTACCTGTAATATATCGATGTCGACAAGGAATAAACATAATTATTTGATAGTATTACTAATTGTATGTTGTTTATGATTAACATGAACTTTTTATTTGCTGCGTGGAATTCAGTCATTTGTTCCATAGGGGCAATTTTCTCATCAGTCATCACCATTCAATGTGAATGTGATACATGTACAAGTCCATGGTCATTGATACAGTAAGGTGAAGGCGAAGGTGACCTGTAACACCAGTATACAAAATTATACCGAGCGCATTGAATCCTCATCATATGATGTTGAGAGAGATCAGAACGAAGTGTCGGTAAAATCAGGTGTGTTTTGAAGAGCATTCTCTCATCAATGATGATGCTATACTGTACACATACAAAATATGAAGTGTTGATGTGTTGGGCCT
Source organism: Hanleya hanleyi (assembly GCA_036873755.1). Lineage (NCBI taxonomy): Eukaryota > Metazoa > Mollusca > Polyplacophora > Lepidopleurida > Hanleyidae > Hanleya > Hanleya hanleyi. Next base: position 2,968 of record JAVTVY010021174.1, on the reverse strand, counting down.
ATAGCACAAAATCACAAGCAAGTTGGTACAACAACTAGGCACACGGTGTCTCATTTCTGCCGCTAACGTGTCGATTTGGGTGAGGGGATCCTCTCAGGGGGAGGTGGGGGTGGGATGGGGTCTAATATCTCAAGCACTTTTCCAGGTTTTCCATCAATATACTCTATTCCATACCCCAATATTTCAAGCATGTCAAATCAAACAAAAATTATTTGCTGGGAATGTGACTTTCACATCCCTGTCTGGACATGCTAGTGAGGAACCCTCAATCCCAGATTAATTACCATTGATGAAGCTAACGTCCAACAAATGCAAATTGAGCTTGGCATCCGGCCGTATGTTATTCAGTGATGTATTACGCTACGAACCCTGTTGCCTCGACGGAGGTCTTTGCGCTCATCCAGCGCTTGTTAATATATGATTGAGTTTATTTCTATATTGTCTGTATTCACGGGAAGTGGTCGGACTTGAAGCAGATAAGTGTAATCGAAAGAGTCTGTTTTTTTCTCTAATTGATGTAAGTAACGCAAATGTAATCCAGGGTTTGGTGATATTTGTTTTTCTGACGTTTTTGTGACAAGTGGGAAGCATTCATTGTATACAGTATTAAAGTCGTTCAGAAACAAGTTTGTCGATGTGTTCACATCAGTGTGGTCATTCATCACTCCATTCCAATTAATATTTTCCAATTTTTCAGCAAATAGAGCTCTCTGATCAGACGATGTATTACGATAGGTAAGATGCAAAATTTTTTTAGGTGATATTAGCTGGGATTTTGTGATATGGAATATGGGAAAATGGTCAGTAATGTCGGTGAGAAGAAGGCCAGATGACAAACTATCTTCATGGAAATTAAGAAAGACATTATCGATGAGGGTGGCTGATTTCGATGTAACTCGAGTGGGTTTAGTTATTTTGGGAAAAAAATAATTTGATTTCATAATCTCGAGAAAGTTTTTAGATGGCCCATGTTGTTCAGTTTTGAATAGATCGATATTGAAGTCGCCCATAACAATGCACTTACACTTTTCAGGCTTCAAGTGTTCAAGTATCGACGATAGATTATCGTTAAAATATTGAACGCTTTTCCCAGGTGAACGGTATACAATTCCGATAGAATGTGGTTTAGAATCAATGACAACATCAACAAATAGCGATAGTAGTAGTGTCTACCATTTACAGAGCCCCTTTTGACGAGTGCGCAGCATATTTTGTGGCGGAAGTGTGGAGGAACTTGGAGGTCACGGGAGGGTCACAGAGGTCAAGTACAGTATAGTTCCGGCAGAAAGACCAAAAAGCTACCTCCAGCACAGGAGAGTTCCAATTGTTGGAGGGGATGTATTCAGGATGTATTCATCCGCGGTGATGCGGTTTGGCCGCGGTTTTGGCGGTGATTCGGTCTCGGGGAAAAAGCTTCCGCGGAGAAAAAGTAGTCCCTAGATAAAATGGTCCGATGGGGTCGAGTGAGGTATCAAAGTGAAGCTTATGTGAAGGGGCATCTAATGGGCTGGGTGTAGGGTTGACATAGCGTTATTCTGCGCCTGCGCGGTGGCCCAAGGGTATGGAAATAATCGTTTTGAGATGTAGGGGAGCCCCTAGTGGACCGATGGGGTCGAGTGAGGTATCAAAGTGAAGCTTATGTGAGGGGGCATCTGATGGGGTGGGTGTGGGATTGAAATATCGGCATTGTGCGCATGCGCGGTGGCCGAAGGGTATGAAAATAGCCTTTTTGGAGCTAGGGGATTGACTACTGGTCCGATGGGGTCGAGTGAGGTATCAAAGTGAAGCTTAGGTGAGGGGGCATCTAATGGGCTGGATGTGGGATTGAAATATCGGCATTGTGCGCATGCGCGGTGGCCGAAGGGTATGGAAATAGCCGTTTTGGAGCTAGGGCAGTCCCTAATGGTCGAATGGGGTCGAGTGAGGTATCAAAGTGAAGCCTAGGTGAAGGGGTATTTGCTGGCTGGGTGGGTGCATGTAAAATTTTTCCTGAAAAAAAAAATACGGAACACGGACTTTATCGAAAAACCTGGGAAAATGCCTATATGGGGTATGAGGGGTATGTAGGTCGCCGGGCTTAACGGGGCTTGTCTATCAACAGAGTTATCTTCCCCTAGTTCCAGGGTGGGTGTATGTAAAAATTTTCCTGAAAAAATACGGAATACAGCCTTTATCCTAAATTACGGGAAAAGGCCTATATGGGGTATGGGGGGTATAGGACCATCCTGGGAAACGTACTTCTATACATTTGCGGTAGGGTTGTGGGGTCTCGTTTTACTCGTCTCGTCATTTAGAACATGATAGGAAGTGTCCCCGTGCGAATCGGTGAAATTTTTTGAAAAAGTACGATATAGCCTCATATAGTCCCATACTGAGGGTATAGGATCAATGTTTGTCCCCTGGGAAACGTACTTCTATACATTTGCGGTAGGGTTGTAGGGTCTCGTTTTACTCGTCTCGTCATTTAGAACATGATAGGAAGTGTCCCCGTGCGAATCGGTGAAATTTTTTAAAAAAGTCACCGAGCCCCATATAGTCCCATACTGGGGTATAGGTTCAATGTTTATCCCCCTGGGAAACGTACTTCTATACATTTGCGGTAGGGTTGTGGGGTCTCGTTTTACTCGCCTCGTCATTTAGAACACGATAGGAAGTGTTGCGGAGCGAATCGGTGAAATTTTTGAAAAAAGTCACCGAGGCCTGGGTAGGCCCATAGGCCTATACTGCATGTCTACCATCTTTTTGTGGTTTAATGAACAAAGCAAAACTTAAGGTCCAGTGTTTTGCGTACGTACGGTATTTAGATTACTATATGTATATATACTTCTAGTCATATTATGAGTATTATGATCATATTGTTATATTGCTGTTCAACTGTTAAATGTGGTCATCTTCATTTCATGTTTTGTACTCTGCTGCATTGCTGGTGTCTGTACAATAAAATTTGAATCTTGAATCTTGAATCTTG
>JAVTVY010021173.1:0-82612 GCA_036873755.1 Hanleya hanleyi | reverse complement strand
TCGGGCAATGCTTAGTTTAGAAGATGTAGGGTGGGGCCGAGCGCCCCAGGGGTGGAGACATGCTCCCGGGGTTAGTGGATAGGTTGAGTAAGTGTACAAAATGATCTGAACTCCCAAACTATATGAGGGTATGGGGTCGGGCAAAGCTTACTTTAGGAGATATGGGTTGGGGCTCGGTGTCCCAGGGATGGGGACCTGCTCCCCGAGGGCAGTGGATGGATCCAATAAGTGTAGCCAGATGTAAGCATTTGGAATAAATGAGAGTTCGGGGGGCTGTTTAGGAGACATAGGTGAGGCCGAGAAGCTGTGGATAGGAATTTTTTAAGTCCAAAACTTTAACATTTATTTGGTCCTGGGATCCCAGGGGTGGGGATATGCTCCCCGAGGGTAGTGGATGGGTTCAATATGTGTAGCCCGATGTAAGCATTAGGAATACATGAGAGTTCGGGGGGTCGGGCTGGCCTTAGTTTAGGACACATAGGTAAGGCCGAGAAGCTGTGGACAGAAATATATGTGAGGCCTAGAAGCTGTGTCAGGAATTTTGTAACTCCAAAGCTTTAACATTTACTTGGTCCTGGGGTCCCACTGAAAGCAAAACTACAGTAGAAAATAATCTACCAATTTCTGTTCTCCCTTGCCTGAGCAAAATCTTTGAAAAACTTGTAACATTCAGGGTAACTACTTTTCTAGAAACTAACAACATTATCTGTCAAAACCAATATGGACCCATGCTAACTATTCAACGTTCCATGCTATTCTCTTCCATTATGACAAACTTGCATCTGCCAAAGAATCGAAACAGTGTTCAGCATCTCCACCTTCCTAGATCTTTCGAAAGCTTTTGATACAGGAGGGAGGGAGGGAATTTGGCTTAATGTCACACTCAAGTTTGTTTCACTCATATGGTGACAGTCAGTTTGGTTGGTGGAGGAAGCCGGAGTACCCGGGGAGAACCACCGCCCTTCGGCAAGCTTTTGATACAGTTAATCATGAGATTCTCTTATATATACAAACTCGACTACTACGGTTCGCGTGTAGTTGCAAACAACTGGTTTCGCAGCTATCTAAATACTTGGCCACACTGCGTATCCGTCAACGGTATACTGTCTCCTCTCAATGCGATAAACACTGGTGATATAAATATGATATAAATAAAGCCACATCTGCCCTAGATATCACTCTCTTTGCTGATGATACTAGCGCCACCCTCTCTAATACTGGTCCCGATAGACTAGTTGAGACAATGTCCCACGAACTTGAAAAGCTTCAAAATTGGTTCTCCTGTAACAAACTTTCTTTAAATGTGAAGAAAACTAAATACATGTTCTTCAAACCAAACAGACATGCCAATACTACTATCCCGAAAATGTATATATTCGACTGCAAAATTGAACCCGTTACCATCTTCAAATTCCTTGGCGTCCATTCTAACGATAAATTAAACTGGCAAACTCATATAGATGAATTGACCTCCAAAATCTCGAGAAATATTGGTGTTATCAATAATGTACGACACTGCCTTAAGAGGGATACCTTGGTCATACTATATTATTCCCTGTTTTATTCCTATATATCTTATTGCAACATTGTATGGGCTAAGACGTTCCCAACACATATCAGGCCTCTAGTTGTGCTCCAAAAAAGACTTATTCGCTTAAAAACTTCCAGTAACCAATACGCTCATACCAGTCCATTACTTAAGCAATCAAACATCCTACCGTTTCATCTAATCAATGACCACCTGGTATTGTTATTTAACCACAAATATTTCCACACACCGACCATATTTATAAGCTATTTTACAAAACTATCAGAAGTTCACTGCCACCCCACCCGACAATCCGACCTTAATCTCTACAGAATCCAAGTGCTTTCAAATCCATCATATTATTCTACAAAAACGAAAGCACCACTCATTGCCCACAGACATAGATGCCTCCGCACCTTTTTCACTGTTCAAATCTCCTTTAAAGACCTCTTTGTTGAACGCTAAGTCCAAACTAAACTATCTATCGATGATCGCCATATTTATCTATCCAAGTATTGGAGGGTGTATACACTATAATACACATTCAACAAAAGCTGCTGCCAGCTCTACTTAAGTTAAAAAAAAATATTTCACATGTTTATCCATCCACTTGTATTATTTGAAGCTGTATATACACAATCTATAGAACCTATTTTTGATTTAGTATAGAGATAAACCTTTTTTGTACATAACTGTATTGTTAATCATCTGCTCCATTGAGCTATCAGAGTTGCCAAATTGGCAGAATTTCATTATATATACAGCACCGAGACCTCGATCATCTATTCACCATATATGTATTTATATATTCGTATAGTAAATAATTACAGCAGAAACTGAACACATGCTTGTTTCTTTTCTTACTCTGCTGTAGCCAGTCGTTTACTTACTCAAAATATTATCAGTTTGGGATAGAATAAGCCCCCTGGGAATTTATTGCCGCCATTTTCCACAGTCGTGTTCGATATTATGTTTGTATACACATTGATGAAACGGCGAATAAACAATCAATCAATCAATAAAGTCAAAGAAATAACATTTCATGTTAGCTCTGATCAGTTGAATAGGCAGCCTAGAACACCCTTTGCTGTACCTCTTCACAGACACGGTCGGACGGCCTGACATCATTTTGATCTCTATCTTGAAATTTCCTCAGCTATAAAGCTGCAGACTCGATAATGGAACTTCGTAAAGATAATTATACAAGTAGAAGTATTCATGTAAGCAATAGTAATCAGATGTATGCGAAAACCCTACAGCTATACCAATAATGAATAATAGACTTACGCGCAATGTACACTTTTGGTCGAGGGAATAACATCTTCCGTCATAGACAGTATAGGAGAGGTCGTCACTGGTGTTGAATCCGTCATTGCTAACAGCAATACTGAAACTCTGAAGTGTGGGCAGCTCACACAAGACCAGTGTCGGGCTAACGTACTTGGCTGTTGTCGTCGATACAGAGGTTGTAGTAATATTGTCAGTGTCACACATCTGAAAATATATGCCAATTCCTGCTTAGCCTTTTACCCAAACTTGTACTTGTATCCAGCAATTAATAATCATAATTATAGCCCATGATTTCAACCCCAAACTGAGTTCTTCAATTATGTGTATACATAGGCAAATCCGCGTACTACACGGAACTGCGCGGTGCCCCTTTTTCTCGGTATTTGACTGTTACAAACTGTTACTGCATGGTAACTGCACAGCATTGTATAATACCTGCTCGGAACTGGTAAGGAAATCGCCTGACTGGCACTGGTCAGTAACTTTTTGGTACTAAGCTGTTACTGAGCAGTGCCGTACAATTGCCAACTTATTTAAACTGTGTGGTGTCGCGGAACCACGCAGTAATCACACAGTTCCATACAGTTACAAACTGAAAAGCATGGGTCAGTAAAACTTTGCCTGCGAATCCCAAGAATATGACACTCTTGCAGTTAATATTCTAGATGACAAGCATCAAATTTGTGAAAAGGGTCTTACTTAAATGTGACGCAGTTGCAATATTACAACTATAGACATAATCTATGTAGAGTCAAAACAACATCTGCTTTCAAATTCAAGTATTTCATGAATTATTTAGTTAAGGAAAGCTACAAAAAGGTAGCTTATTATTAAACATTTTTCTCATCTTTTGAGAGTTATAAAGGTTTACATTGGGAAGTCTCCGTTTCCTCTTTGAAGACTTTGAAAAGTTATAGTAAGTACACAATTACAAAAACTCGAATGTGATGTGTAGAAATAGTATGCCACGTTTCAAAGTTATTAGTAACAATATATGCAAACTCAAAACAAATCGTTCTCAGCTCAGAAATAGAAAAGTTTGAAAAAATGTAACGACTCCAAATAGCAGACTGAAAGTCTACCCAGGTGAATTTAAAGGGTTGTACACGTTGAATAATTTTAGCGTAATCTCGCTAAAAGCTTTTGACAGGAAGTCTTCAAAATAAGGAAACAATCCTGGAAATCGAAGTACTAACTCCGATGTGTTCAGGTGGATACGAACACATTTAAAACCTTTCATTGTCGTATGCTACATACTTTTTCTGTAATCATGCAAAAAGGTTTTTGATCAAACTGAAAAATATAGAAAAACGCTTAAAATCGAAAAAAATTGGAAGCTTCAGACGGTCTAATCAGGTCATACACATGTGAATATGAAGCGATGTAAAAAATTTCACTGGTGTATATCGAAGCGGGGAAGTAGGGAAGGATGAACGGATCGAAGGACACATGTGCACGGACGAACGCAAGGTCACATGTGCACGGACGGACGGACGGACGTAAACTTGAAATGCTCTGCTGCATTGGCAGTGATCATATGCCTTATTTATTAATTGAAATACCTGTTTCAGAAATATATGAAAAGTGCATTTAGGATTTTCCATAAGATTGCGAGACGGTGGGCATAACAACACTTTAAGTTAATCCTTTCCGGAATCATAACATACCGATCCACCTACCCTTATTTGTGTAAGATGACAGGACAGTGTATTGCTCTTGATGAATGTTCCTCCAAGAATATAAACGGACTGACAAGAGTCAGTGAGAGAAGAATCACATGATGGATGTTCCCCGATAATCTCCGTCACATTCGGTCTCACACGCAAGTCCAAAGAGCAGTCCCATCCTCCATACACCCCACCACAGACACATACACCTGTTAATCACAAACGGTTGAAAGACAAAGATGATGAACGAACAATATATTGCAAAATTTTCATTTCTGTCTATAGAAAATGTGAAAAATAGGAAACGAAATAAAAAAGGACATGAGTGAACCCAAGTCTGTACACAGCTCGTGGCGAAGTACTTCATGATGGAGCACTCCAGAAACTCGGATCCATCGAGAAGGAGGGAGAGAAAATTTAGGTTTAACGTAGCGTTCAGCAATATTTCAGCTATATAGCGAGAAGGGATAGAGCACAGCTGACTGGTACAACGTGCGACCAATCGGCTCCTACAGGGGTTTATTAGACCGGAGGAGCAATGAGGCTAAATATTCCTGAATCCATGAATATGGATAATCTTCACAATAAAGAATGTCAGAGGAATGTTACTTCACTGCAGAAAATATAGTCTCTCACGTCCACAGGATTGCTCTGAAATATTTGTATCTAATACCGCTCAACCGGTGCTAGGGACCTTGTGTTCATGTTATTCAATATGTCCACATGAACAGCTAAAATAAAAGCGTGGCTGAGATACAAATCATCACATGGATCACTTTTGGTTCTTGTGGTGTTTTTAGAAATATGTAGTCAGTATATATGTTCGTGGGGTCATATTACTTTTTGTCAGTACGCCCGCATCGTTTTCGACCTCCCTTTTTAATGTTGCGTTTAATTGTTGTTTGTATATGGTGAAATTCTGCTGGTGGACGTTCCATCCCGAGGCTTGCCCTCTGTGCAAATCATTGTGATTGTAGTTTTGTGACTTGTGAACATGGTGGAGAATGAAACGCTTGGTTGGCGTCGGTTCTCGCAAGTATTTGTTCTGAATACGAACTAGTATTCAATAAATACCCCCTCGTTTGACGGTCGCATAGTTAATCATTTTCAAACAGATCACTTGATACGGCTATCATCACTCTGAAATATTTGCATCTAATACCGCTCAAGTCCATGCTAGGGGCTGTGTGTTCATGTTATTCAATATGTTCACATGAACCCGCTACAATAAAGGCGTGGCTGAGATACAAATCATCACAGGGATCACCTTTGGTTCTTGCAATGTTTACAGAAATCTGCAGCCGGTATATTTGTCTGTGGGATCAGGGGACTTCTTGTCAGTACGTCGGCATCGATTTCCACCAATTTGCCTTTGATTGGGGAAACAATCACCAATACATACCATTTTTACATACGCCGTTGTTGTTGCAGTCACGAGGGCAGAGTCTGTCAGTGATGGTTGGTGGAGGAATAAGAATGCCGTTGATGCGGACCCAGAGTGAAACATTCACCTCGATCTGATAGGTACATTTCTCTATGACATGATCCAGCGCAGTTAATGCCCATTCTTCATCACCAGTCACCTGTAAGCAGATGAACAATTGTTTGTTATAAAACAACAAATATTCGTCATTTTTTGTAGGGATGCGTTCACTCGACCAAATGACATTCAGTGACAACTGGGTAATCCGGCAAAAATGGCAGATTTCTAAAATCTAGCATAACAATTTTATCAAATAGACTTTGCCCGTGTGAAATGACCGACCGATTTAACGAAGAAACTAACCGAAAACAACAGGATCAACATGCAACATATACAGTCAATCTACCATGGATGGGAAACGAAAGACATCAGAATATAATCCTGTGTAAAACTGATGTTGATATGTACATGGAGAGATGGAGACTGTGCCAGTCGGAATGAACATGGAGAGATTGAGACTGTGCCAGTCAGCATTTACATGGAGAGACTGTGACTGTGCTAGCCAGTATGTATATGCAAAAATTGAGACTGTGTCAGTCAGAATGCATATGGAGAGATTGGGACTGTGCTCGTCAGCATGTATATGGAGAAATTGAGGCTGTGTCACTTAGAATGTACATGAAGAGATTAAGACTGAGCCAGTCAGAATGTACATGTAGGGATTGAGATTGAGCCAGTCGGAATGTACATTAAGAGATTGGGACTGTGCCAGTCAGCATTTATATGGAGAAATTGAGACTGTCAGTTAGAATGTACATGGAGAGATTGGGACTGTGCCAGTTAGAATGTACATGGAGAGATTGCGACTGAGCCAGTCGGAATGTACATAGATGAAATGAGACTTAGCCAGTCAGAATGTACATGGAGGACTGAGACTGAGCCAATCGGAATGTACATGGAAAGATTGAGATAGAGCCAGTCAGAATGTACATGGAGGGATTGGAACTGAGTCAGTCGGAATGTACATGAAAAGATTGAGATTGAGTCAGTCAGAATGTACATGGAGAGATTAGGTCTTAACCAGTCGAAAAATACATGTAGAAACTGGGACTGACCCAGTCGGAATGCCCATGAGTAGATTGAGAATAAGCCAGTCAGAATGTTCATGGGTAGATTGAGGCTGAGGCAGTCAGAATGTACATGGTGAGATTGAGACTGAGCCAGTTAGAATGTACATGGATAGATTGGGACTGAGCCAGTCGGGATGTATATGGGTAGATTGAAAATGAGCCAGTCAGAATGTACATGGTGAGATTGAGACTGAGCCAGTCAGAATGTACATGGGTAGACTGAGACTGTGCCAGTCAGAATGTATATAGGTAGATTGAAAATGAGCCAGTCAGAATGTACATGGAGAGATTGACACTGAGCCAGTCGGGATGTACATGAAGAGATTGAGAGTGTACTAGTCAGAAGGTACATAGAGAGATTGAGACTGTACCAGTCAAAATGTACAAGGACAGATTGAAACAATGCAGAATGCAAAACACAAGTAGGCAAAACTAGTATGAGCCAGCCACTACTAATAAATTGCTATAGAATGCTTACTACCGTGTTAATCTCATATAATTTCCTTCTGGATCGGTCCAGTTCAGAGAAATTCTTCTCTCGAATGGGAATTTCTATCCCAGGACATGTTTTTACTCGTACGTTATGGACGAAACTGAATATAAATATCAAACAATTTTAGAACCAGCAAATCGTTGGTGCTGCTGTCTTCCAGCCTCCTTCACACTATCTTCAATTCCGAATAGATATTGTGTAAAACAGCTGATCGTACAAAATGAATTTCTAAGAGTATGTTGCTTGTTTTCGATAACAGCATACCAGGATATCCTCTTTGCACGAGGAAATGGATTCTTCCACGTTAATATTCGGGACTTCATCAGCGCAGGTCTTTCCAGATGTGGACTCAAAGATGACACTCCGGCAAACATTGTACACTCTCTCTTCTTCAATGAGACTGGGCCATTCGAAAACCTGTGAAGATGAGGCAGATATCAAGACTGAAATCTGTAACTATATACTCAATTAGATGCAGCATTTCGTGTTTATTAACACTTATTTATTATTATTATCTGCAGCAACCTCTTATTCCTCTCAAATAGGAAAAGTCTACTTACGTTGGAAATTGCATTGTTTTATATTGAATAATCCTGTTAATGTGGTTTCGAGAAAAAAAGTCGGAAAAATAGGAAAAGTTCCAAATAATTACAAAAATCACAATATAACAACTTGGAAATTTATTCGGGTCATTTACGGTTGAATATGAAGACTCGTGGTACAATTGCACTGCTGTATGTTGAGTGGCTTTTGTGTTATCGTGCTGATGAGAGTTTTATGAAATTTCAAATATAGGGAACTAGCTTTAATCTGATGAAAATCGAAAGTAACAGATTCAAAATGTAGTCAGGTCATCTATGTTTGGACATAAAGAAAGCAGAAAACTGCATTGCTGTATGCTGAATGTTTTTGGTGTTATCTTATCACTCTTCAAGAAAACTTCAACGAAATTTCACTTGAGTAAGAGTAGAAATTTACCCCACAAAAGCACTTGAGTGAACATTTCGCTCAAGTTAAGTGACTTCCACTCAATTTGAGCGAGTTCAACGTGAGTGGAATCTACTTCACTCTACTAGAGTGAGTTATAATATCAAACTTGAGTGAAATTTGAGTGAATTTCACTCAACTTGAGTGGGATAAATTCTTATCTTTTTTTGAGTGAACTTTTCACTAAAGTTCTTTTCGAGAGCAGTACGGACGCACAGCCATGTGCAAATTAAGATTCTCCGATGCATAATTTTGCAGGGTGGCATAATGAGATGTGATGTACGTAATTGGAGTAACGTTCTTGCCACGTTAGAGAACACGCTAAACGGATGGATCCAAAGGTATAATGATCCAGAATTATCATGGAGAAATTAGGGAACTTCATAACCTGATTAATGAACAACGCTAGAGAACTCACTATCGAGCTGGCTAGTTTGTCACCTATCTAAAAACAATTAGTGAAGGGAAGCAGTATTTTCTCATTCAGCAAAAGGCAAGCATCGTGAAACGGATTGAAAACTGTTGGCCGCCTTTCTCTTGCAGGAAGCTAGCCTATGTTTATGTATACTATGGTATTTTTTTATTTGGTGCACCAATGAATTAGGTCTTTGGATTATGGACCCGGAAATTCTTCAATGGGCGACGGCTGAATAATGAATGACGGACTAGACGCTTGTATTACAAAGTTTCTTTTGTGATGGAACACTTTAATTTCCCGGAAGTGCTCTGCCCCAAAAATCCCAGATATATCATTTCATAAATTAGGTCGGTCATGTGCAAACTAAATGATGTGTTGCATTCGCAGGATGGCATAAAAAGTTGTGATGTTGTGTATGCAATGGTAGTAAGTGTAATAGTTTGTTCCCAAACTTCGAAGATTTAATGAGGGACAGCTGTACAAGACAGGACGTTGAAATAGTACATACCGGAGTCACATAGGTCCTGTTATATTGGAACACTATTTGTGTTTCTTCCGAGGAACATTTGGTCGTAGCCAGGGCTTTCTCCACCAACGAGCTGGTAATATCCTCGCCTGCAATACGAAATGATTTTGTTTACTCAATCGAACTATATTACTAGATATAAAAATATGTTGGATTTTACTGTCCTGGAAGCCCAGCATCGTGAGCCAATAGTAATTACAAACAAAGATCTCCAATTGTTAGCCTTACATTAGTGTATGTATTAAAACATAAATTTCAAAAAGCCAAAAAACCAAAAAAAGCCAGAAAATAAAAAAAGTCCAGCAGTCAAGCTATTTGGGCTCCTCTATACAGTTAATCATATCTTACCCTTACTGGCAAACTGTGATTTGGTCTCTACCCTTTTTGGAACCCTTGACTTGTTTTCATCTATATGGTTGGTCATACTTTACCCGTTATGGAACCCTGTCATTTGGGCACATCTATAAAGCTGATCATATCATATTGGACCCCTTGATTTGGTTTCATCTATAAAGTTGATCATATCTTACCATTATTGGAACCCTTGATTTGGTCGCATCTATGAAGTTGATCATATCATACCTTTATTGGAACCCTTGATTTGGTCTCATCCATACAGTTGATCATATCTCACTCTCATTGGAACACCGTGATTTGATCTTATCTATACCGTTGGTGATATCATACCCTCATTGAGATCCTGTGGTTTGGTCTCATCTATACAGTTGATCATATCATACCCTCATTGAGATCCTGTGATTTGGTCTCATCTATACAGTTGATCATATCATACCCTCATTGAGATCCTGTGATTTGGTCACAGCTATACAGTTGATCATATCATACCCTCATTGAGATCCTGTGATTTGGTCTCATCTATACAGTTGATCATATCATACCCTCATTGGAACACTGTGATTTGGTCTCATCTATACAGTTGATCATATCATACCCTTACTGGAACACTGTGATTTGGTGTCATCTATACAGTTGAGCATATCATACCCTTACTGGAACGCTGTGACTTGGTGTCATCTATACAGTTGATCATATCATACCCTTATTGAGACCCTGTGATTTGGTCTCGTCTATACAGTTGATCATATCATACCCTCATTGGAACACTGTAATTTGGTCTCATCTATACAGTTGATCATATCATACCCTTACTGGAACGCTGTGACTTGGTGTCATCTATACAGTTGATCATATCATAGCCTCATTGAGATCCTGTGATTTGGTCTCATCTATACAGTTGATCATATCATACCCTCATTGGAACACTGTGATTTGGTCTCATCTATACAGTTGATCATATCATACCCTTACTGGAACACTGTGATTTGGTGTCATCTATACAGTTAAGCATATCATACCCTTACTGGAACGCTGTGACTTGGTGTCATCTATACAGTTGATCATATCATACCCTTATTGAGACCCTGTGATTTGGTCTCGTCTATACAGTTGATCATATCATACCCTCATTGGAACACTGTAATTTGGTCTCATCTATACAGTTGATCATATCATACCCTTACTGGAACGCTGTGACTTGGTGTCATCTATACAGTTGATCATATCATAGCCTCATTGGAACGCTGTGACTTGGTGTCATCTATACAGTTGATCATATCATACCCTCATTGAGATCCTGTGATTTGGTCTCATCTATACAGTTGATCATATCATACCCTCATTGGAACACTGTGATTTGGTCTCATCTATACAGTTGATCATATCATACCCTCATTGAGATCCTGTGATTTGGTCTCATCTATACAGTTGATCATATCATACCCTCATTGGAACACTGTGATTTGGTCTCATCTATACAGCTGATCATATCATACCCTTACTGGAACACTGTAATTTGGTCTCAGCTATACAGTTGATCATGTCATACCCTCATTGGAACACTGTGATTTGGTCTCATCTATACAGTTGATCATATCGTACCCTTACTGGAACACTGTAATTTGGTCTCATCTACACAGTTGATCATATCTCACTCTTTTTGGAACACTGTGATTTGGTCTCATCAATACAGTTGATCATATCATACCCTCATTAGAACACTGTGATTTGGTCTCATCAATACAGTTGATCATATCATACCCTCATTGAAACCCTGTGATTTGGTCTCATCTATACAGTTGATCATATCTCTCTTTTTTTGGAACACTGTGATTTGGTCTCATCAATACAGTTGATCATATCATACGCTCATTAGAACACTGTGATTTGGTCTCATCAATACAGTTGATCATATCATACCCTCATTGAAACCCTGTGATTTGGTCTCATCTATACAGTTGATCATATCTCACTCTTTTTGGAACACTGTGATTTGGTCTCATCAATACAGTTGATCATATCATACCCTCATTGAAACCCTGTGATTTGGTCTCATCTATACAGTTGATCATATCTCACTCTTTTTGGAACACTGTGATTTGGTCTCATCAATACAGTTGATCATATCATACCCTCATCAGAACACTGTGATTTGGTCTCATCTATACAGTTGATCATATCATACCCTTACTGGAACACTGTAATTTGGTCTCATCTATACAGTTGATCATATCATACCCTCATTGAAACCCTGTGATTTGGTCTCATCTATACAGTTGATCATATCTCACTCTTTTTGGAACACTGTGATTTGGTCTCATCAATACAGTTGATCATATCATACCCTCATTAGAACACTGTGATTTGGTCTCATCAATACAGTTGATCATATCATACCCTCATTGAAACCCTGTGATTTGGTCTCATCTATACAGTTGATCATATCTCACCTTTTTTGGAACACTGTGATTTGGTCTCATCAATACAGTTGATCCTATCATACCCTCATTGAAACCCTGTGATTTGGTCTCATCTATACAGTTGATCATATCTCACCCTTTTTGGAACACTGTGATTTGGTCTCATCAATACAGTTGATCCTATCATACCCTTATTGAAACCCTGTGATTTGGTCTCATCTATACAGTTGATCATATCATAACCTCATTAGAACACTGTGATTTGGTCTCATCTATACAGCTGATCATATCACATCTTAATGGAACACTGTGATTTGGTCACAGCTATACAGTTGATCATGTCATACCCTCATTGGAACACTGTGATTTGGTCTCATCTATACAGTTGATCATATCGTACCCTCATTAGAACACTGTGATTTGGTCTCATCAATACAGTTGATCATATCACATCTTCATGGAACACTGTGACTTGGTCACAGCTATACAGTTGATCATATCATACCCTCATTAGAACACTGTGATTTGGTCTCATCTATACAGTTGATCATATCACATCTTAATGGAACACTGTGATTTGGTCTCATCAATACAGTTGATCATATCACATCTTAATGGAACACTGTGATTTGGTCTCATCTATACAGTTGATCATATCATACCCTCATTAGAACACTGTGATTTGGTCTCATCAATACAGTTGATCATATCCCATCTTAATGGAACACTGTGATTTGGTCTCATCAATACAGTTGATCATATCACATCTTAATGGAACACTGTGATTTGGTCTCATCAATACAGTTGATCATATCACATCTTAATGGAACCATGTGATTTGGTCTCATCTATACAGTTGATCATATCATACCCTCATTAGAACACTGTGATTTGGTCTCATCTATACAGTTGATCATATCACATCTTAATGGAACACTGTGATTTGGTCTTATCTATACAGTTGATCATATCATACCCTTACTGGAACACTGTGATTTGGTCTCATCAATAGAGTTGATCATATCTCACTCTTTTTGGAACACTGTGATTTGGTCTCATCTATACAGTTAATCATATCTCACCCTTATTGGAACACTGTGATTTGGTCTCATCTATACAGTTGATCATATTATACCCTCATCGGAACACTGATTTGGTCGCATCTATGCAGTTGATCATATAAAACCCTCATTGGAACCATGTGATTTGGTCTCAGCTATACAGTAGATCATATCATACCCTTACTGGAACACTTTGATTTGGTCTCATCTATACAGTTGATCATATCATACCCTCACTGTAACCATGTGATTTGTTCTCATCTATACAGTTGATCATATCTCACCCTTTTTGGAACCTTGCAATTTGGTCTCATCAATACAGTTGATCATATGTAGGTTTTCCCCACACCGTGGTTCCTTGCCCCGATTACAGACACAGTAAGTCGTGGTGGATGGAGTTTCAGGTGGTGGGCAGTACCCATTGAATAAGGTGTCCTCTTCTTCCACCCTACAGAGAATACAATAATTATATAATGAGACTGTGCAGATTCCTTCTATGAAAGTCCATGAAAAGTTAGATGTACAAATGTATGTACAAAAACGATGCACTAAATAAATCTTGTTTGGAAATTCCATGCTAGTCATTCATACATGATTTTTCATGGCAATTGTTAGCAAATATAACTTCAGATTATTACATTTCTAAAATGGTTTGGTTTTTGCAGTATTATAAAGCAATAGTAATACAAATTATCCGATTTTTGCGGTATTTCCCATGTTATAGCATTGTCCATTAGACGCCGTTTTACGGTTAAATATTCCGATTTTATGACGTCCTTTTTGAACTCCGTTCGTAGTACAACAAAGTAAAAGCAATACACATATGTCTGTACCTCCATGTGAGGGAGAAAGCGTCGGCACGTCTTCCTGTCTTTCGGTACATCATCGCGTCGGATCCCTGAAGGTCGTTAGAAGAGTTACCATCAAACATACCACAGAGACCTACGATAAACAAGTACAAACATCCGAAATATCACTTCAGTGTATTATACATTTTTATAGTTACTCATTCGTCATTTTTTCAATACCATCAACTCTGTTCTCACCGGGATAGCTGGACCAGGACATCAGGGATAGAAGTTCAGCGAACGGTAAATGTCACAATACTTTTTTGGCTTTTAAGAAGAGAAAATGAAAACCCGAGGGGTTGAAGTCCCCCGACGTTGAAACAATTGATTTGGCTTGAAACCGTAACGTTCAGTACCTTAAGAGCAATTACCGAATTTGTCCTAATCCGGTAAGGTTTCGGTAAGGTTTTCAGAAGTTATTGTCCAGAAACGAAACTTGTCCCACATATGGCGTCACCTATGGGCGGATCGGCATGAAAAACAATCCCAAGCGAGATCTTGAGGCAAGGTACTCACATACCAAATTTGGATAGATTCCGTTCAGGTTTTCAAAAGCTATTGTCCGGAAGCAAGATTTTGAGTTGGCTCCCAGGTGGCGCCACCTATAGGCGGATCGACGTGAAAAGAATCCCAAGCGAGATATTGCGGCGAAGTATCCATATACCAAATTTGAAAAGAATCCGTTCAGTTTTTCAAAAGTTATTGTCCGGGATTGAAATTTTAACATGGCCCCTAGGTGGCGTCACCTATAGGCGGATCGGCATGAAAAACAATCTCAAGCGAGATCTTGATTCGAGGTACCCACATACCAAATTTGAAAAGAATCCGTTCAAGTTATTATCCGGAAACGAAGTCGGTCGAACGCACGTTTCGGGCGTCGGGGGACAAACACAGAATATGAAAGGATACCGGCATTTCGAAGGTTGAGCTCCGGTAAGAGCTAAAGGGCTGTATTAGGGAATTGATATCTTCTCCACCTCATTGGAAAAATTGACTTTGAATATGCTGATTAGGTATGAAGATTTCATATTAACCATGCGAAAGTACGTGGAGGAATGGTTTATGGCTTTAGGTAACAATCGATAATTTTGTATAATTTCTAACCGAGGGTCTGACTCGCGTCCATTGCAGATGCCTTCACCCAGACGTTGATGTACCACTTCCTTCTCATCTGCACCTTCACTACGGCTCCATGAGGTAGATAGATCTACAACAGAAAGCACACCACCGTACACAGCAGATATCGTAAGTCTTCGCATTTAGTTTAATTGAATGCTATGTAAACTATGCAATAATTTTAGTGTCAGACAAGCAATTCCAGAAACCAATTTTTGCTAAAAGTATCAAAATGAAAATATGCATATAACAATATAATTCCAATGGATATGTACCTTGTATTCTGTTCCATCTCTAAGAGAGACAACTCTAGTTCCTGGAGTGAGCTCATCGTTCAGGTACACCCTGAATGGCTCTCTAGAATCTGATTGGTCTCCACACTTGTCAATCACTATGACGTCATCTCCGCTTAGTACCGCCACACCACAGTTACACGAGGCTCGTCCAAAACAGCTTTTATAGAATGTATGGATCTGTGTTGAGACAAAATCAGTCTTCACTGTCAAGATTCGCAGACACAAAACGGTGCTTACATAACATTTTTTAAATAAACTAGATGCTGTTGCACGGATTGATGAAAAATTTATGA
Organism: Hanleya hanleyi; assembly: GCA_036873755.1. Lineage (NCBI taxonomy): Eukaryota > Metazoa > Mollusca > Polyplacophora > Lepidopleurida > Hanleyidae > Hanleya > Hanleya hanleyi. The sequence goes on along the minus strand of JAVTVY010021173.1, from coordinate 66,759 downwards.
AGAATAACTTATTTGAAATATAATAAGGACGCAAAGTTCCAGTTTATCTACTTATTTTCCTACTTGCAATGTATGAGAAGTTATATTTTCAGGGGCAAATCTAGTTGGATTAAGTGAAATAACTGTTTTAAGGATCAAGAGCATATCCTATCTGTATGATGGAAATCTGGTGAGGAAACCCTTCTAGATCAATTCTATAATCAGATGTTTCATATTTTGTCTCAGTGCCGCCGCCAGCGGCACAGCAATAGTTACTATATTATTCCTATGGAGTAGAAATGGTCGACTCCCAAGCTTTTGGGAAGATGCAACTCATGACGAACATAATTCAGTATAATGTAAAGTTACCTTGTAGGGTAAAGTTTTGTGCTGATAGAGGACAAACTCTCCCTCATAAAAGTTGTCATAAGTTCTGTAATGAATGGATAGGAAACCTATGCAAAACTGGTTCATTCATATACATGCAAAATATTTATTAAGTTAACTGTTACCAAAATTGGAATGATATGAGACTCAGGCAATTCACATTTTAATATTTGTATTTCCATTAATAAATAAAACATTGTGTTTGGTCAGATATTCATTCCCATACGACAATTTTTGGTGACAACATTTGCTTCGATACACCTGGAGCGATCCTAGATGTCTATGGTACGGCAACCAAGTCTCATGTGGAGTTATGTGTTATACAGCATGTGGTACAATAACCAAATCTAATGTTGTATGTTGGACTTTAAATTTTGCAGGCTTTTATTTTGGGATATGCTTTGAAAAAGAGTTTCCAAACAACACTCCAAATGCGAGTTGATTGGTGTTCCACACTGTTTCATGGTACGTACAAGCTGTATGGGATCGTTCCAGGTTTATTGAACGAACAGTTATCACTCATGTTCACCTTATATACAACACCACATTCCATTAATTCCAGTTAGAAATATTACTGATGAACACTACAAATTAATGTGTAGGATGCTTTATGGGAATATGTTCTATTTATTTTGAATGGTCTGACCTAAAAATACAGCAACGTTGCAATTTAGAGAACAGGTCTTACAGTTTGATTATGGTTGAAGAAACAAGTAACATATGAAGTTCTGAATATAAAGTTACTTACATGCCATCGAACGTGGTTATATGCGGGTCATTAACAGATGCGCAAAGCCCACTATGATCTTTGTCTATAACCTCGACCTGAAAAATAAAACATATAATACAGACTTCGCAATAATGGTTGGTGAAAGTTGGAATTTTACGAAAATGGACAGATGATGAAGCATTACCTTACAGGTATTATGTTGTACCGATGTGAAAGAAACGGAGGTCCCTCAGTTATGAGTGTCCGCTTGCTATGATTTAATCCAGCCCGGACATTGACATCCGAAAAGGGTCACTTGGATATCAGAGCCCGCCTTAGGTTAAGCATAGGCGACCGGACACAGCGGTGTTTTTCACAGCGGTATTGAAATATCTTCCCCAAAATATACAACATCTACTTTACCATATCTCCACTTATGTGCAACTCAGCAGCATAGCTACAACTTTCAGCCCTACTTTCAAAATCCTGTACTACAGCCACTTCAACGTTGAAGAGTTACATTCAGATGTAATTTAATCTGGGAATTTGAACTAAATTATCACAAAATGTAACATTATTGTAGTTAAGTGTTCACCTTCCATTGAACTCATATTCATTTACATATATCAGCTTACCTGGATTGTTCCAAGTTGTTCAGAAATATTGACGACTGAAGAAATGCAGTTAATTATCAAATCTAGGTCTAGCTGCATCATTTCCTTTCCGTCGATCACACCGTCAATTACCGCTTCCACAAAGACCTGTGCCACCTCGTTCCAGTTCTCTCCGGTAATTTTTGTTTGGCAGGGTGACCCGAGTCCTCCTTTCATTGCAAAGACAGCCTGGAAGTTTTCTTCCCCACTTGGACAGGTCATAACCTCTTGTGCTTGGAAATAAGGCTGAATGGTGGCGCTATGTCCTGTGTTATTCTTGCGACTGATCGAAGGACACAACAGTCTGGGCGGAACAGTACACCTGACTGGAACAGGAACAGAAGTCGATCCCTCTATGACTGTAATACTCTCCTCCAGCACCTGCGTGAAATTTGCATATAGTTAACTATAGAGCATATTGAACGAACTCTGGGGTTGGCAAACCATAGACTCCAAGGTCGGTTTGTCAAACCTTAAGACTCCAAGGTCAGGCTGGCAAAGCCTATGACTCCTAGGTCTTGTGGCAATGTTTTCACATATCAAATTGTAAACGAACCCACTGAAACGTAATTTTGAGTTGTCCTCAAGGTGGCGCTCCCTCTTTACAAATATAAACAGATCATAATCCTAGGTGACATTTTGTGACAGGGAATCCAAGCACCAAATAGTGGTTCTGGTTTCACTGTCCAATACGGAATACGAAAATGCACAAGTTAGAATAAATGAGAGATCCTGAAGGATCTTGGCGCCCATTGTTACTAGGAACAAGCAATTGATTTGTAATTTTGTTTAAAAAATTTCGAATTTGAGCGAAAAAGATCGAAAAAGGGACACTGGAAAACACCAAGATATCATCTTTCTAAGTTTCAGGAGTTTCAAGATTTCTAGAACCTGTACTTATGTCGGTTGCTATAGTACAAGAGAAATGAGCAAAGTTAGTCTGAAAGTGAATGTACATGTACGGAGGATCCTTCGTCTTCGTTTTGTAGTATTTTATTTGTTTTTATTTTTGCACATTTTATCATTGGGTACTGGAAGCGAAGACGAATCTCTTGGACACTTTGGCATGAGCTATGAAACATACTTAAGATTTTATAATTAGGAACGAAAGCTAATTCTGTTCTGTTTACTGGGCTAGTTTGAGATATCTCTTTTAAGATACCATGCTCGAAAATAGTAAGGTGGTACAATACATACTACTGAAGGGATCCGGTCCGCGCAGTAAATTTGAAACTTCCAAAGTATCTGAATCCTGATTATCTCCCTTGGATCGAAACATGCAGTAATCTACAGTTGTCGAGTTGTGACGCTGTGTCACAAGAGTGACGTCCCTTCATGTAGCCGACCCACCGGCAGACTGCATGGACTAAAGAAAACTTGAAGAAATACATTTTAATTCCGAATTATTTGAACTATGGAAGGTGAAGGTACGGATATTCTCTATATTCAATATATAGAATATGCCCCACCGTTTCATCCGCCGACTCTTGTGATGCAACGTCACAACTCGGGAATAACGTATTAATTTGAAGCGTAACTTGGATTTTCGAATCGGACCAAAGCACTTCTTGAGAAATCACGATAACAAAGTTTCGTGGGGAAATCCAAGATGGGCGCCTGGTGGCCATATTGCTTTTCGAATCGGATCGAAAAAGGTATTTTGCACAACTGGACCACAAGGGGAACCTATGAACCAAATTTGAGAAAGATCCCAGCAGTACTTCCTGAGGAATCACGATAACAAAGTTGCATGGGGAAATCCAAGATGGCCGCCTGGTGGCCATATTGGATTTTCGAATCGGACCAGAAAAGGTATCTTGCACAACTAGACGACAAGGGGAACCTGTGTACCAAATTTGACAAAGATCCATGCAGTTGTTCCTGAGAAATCGCAATAACAAAGTTTCATGGAGAAATCCAAGATGGCCGCCTTGTGGCCATATTGGATTTTCGATTCGGACCGAAAAAGTATGTTGCACAACTAGACCCTAAGGGGAACCTGTGTACCAAATTTGACAAAGATCCATGCAGTACTTCCTGAGAAATGACGATAACAAAGTTTCATGAGGAAATTCAAGATGGCTGCCTGTTGGCCATACTGGATTTTCGAATCGGACCAGAAAAGGCACCTTGCACAACTAGACCCCAAAGGGAACCTGTGTACCAAATTTGAGAAAGATCCATACAGTACTTCCTGAGAAATGACGATAATGTTTCATGGGTAAATCCAAGATGGCTGCCTGGTGGCCATATTGGATTTTCGAATCGGACCAGAAAAGGTATCTTGCACAACTAGACCCCAAGGGGAACCTGTGTACCAAAATTAAGAAAGATCCATGAAGTAGTTCCTGAGAAATCACGATAAGATTTCGTGGGGAAATCCAAGATGGCTACCTGGTGGCCATATTGGATTTTCGAATCGGACCAGAAAAGGTATCTTGCACAACTAAACCCCAAGGGGAACCTGTGTACCAAATTTGAGAAAGATCCATGCTGTAGTTCCTGAGAAATCGATAACAAGGTTTCATGGGAAATCCAAGATGGCTGCCTGGTGGCCATATTGGATTTTCGAATCGGACCAAAAAAGGTATCTTGCACAACTAGACCCCAAGGGGAACCTGTGTACCAAATTTGAGAAAGATCCATGCAGCAGTTCCTGAGAAATCGCGATAGCAAAGTTTCATGGGGAAATCCAAGATGGCTGCCTGGTGGCCATATTGGATTTTCGAATCGGACCAAAAAACGTATCTTGCACAACTAGATCCCAAGGGGAACCTGTATACCAAATTTGAGAAAGATTCATAAAGTAGTTCCTGAGAAATCGCGCTAACAAGAATTGTTTACGGACGGACTGACGGACGGACGGACGGACGACGGACGACGGACGGACGGATGGGACGGACGACGGACGACGGACGGACGGATGGGACGGACGACGGACGGACGGATGGGACGGACGACGGACGGACAGACGGACGACGGACCACGGACGAAAAGTGATTTAAACAGCCCACCATCTGGTGATGGTGGGCTAAAAATACTATTCTATGAATAACAACTTCTTTATTGCTGACCTAATGAATAACCTTGTTATCCATAGAAGAGCCTTGCGTTATATACGCCGGCTTCTAAATACCTATCAAAGAAATTAGAATAAAAAAGTCTCTTGTGTTAACATTAACCTCTTCGTGAAAACAAACATTGGATGTCTCATTTCAGGTTAATAAATGCACGAATGGGCGATGTTACTTGATCGCAGGCTTTTCACGGTTTCAACAAAAAGGATTTTGAGTGAGTTTACCTGTATTTCAGCTGTAATCACATTGCTCTTGGAGGCAGGTCCTTCCGTTTCGCCACAGTTGTAAGACAGGCAGACGCTTACTGTACAGTGAGTCTGAGGGGGAAAATGGGGAATACAGCATATTGTTAACACATACAAACCAAAAATCAACAAACACATCCTTACAAAGTCGTTTCATTTTATGACCCTCAAGACATGGTCCCCTGTTTTACCCTTAAAGCTTCCCGTTTTCTTCTTTTTGTAACATCTAAAGTCCAAAACTTTTCAAGCCTAAATTCCACCAATTCGAATATGCGAGAGGTGGGAAAAATTGACGATGTCTGGTGACTAAAAAAGCAACCATATGACTAGGAGAGCTTCCCACGGCACTTCACATTCAGACCAGAGAATACGATAGATTCCTTACTATCTCAGCCGCGCTTTTATTGCAGCTGTTCATGTTGAGATTATGAAGTATCCACACGACCCCTAGCACTGGCTTAAGCGGAATTAGATACGCTAGCTCGGGAGCTGTGATGATAGATCAGCTCAAACAAATAACTCATCTGATGGTAATAGATGAGCATCGCGGACGTCTGATGGAGGGAACGCCTTCACATGGGGTAAACCTAGTAAATGCAAGAATACCCAGAAAAACTAATTTGTAATGCCCGACGTTGTACGGCTTAAATTTCCCACACAAAAAAATAAACCTATATATATTTGTCGGATGACATGTACAGAGGGCGGGTCTCTGAACTAACAGTCCACCAGCAGAATTCTACTGAAACACAAGAGGTGGGGAAATTGACGACGTCTGACCACCAAAAGGAAAGCTTCTCTCGGCACCTCACATGCAGATCCGAGAATACGGTGGATTCTCGGTCGTAGCCTTAGTATCTAAGCCGCGCCTTTATTGCAGGTGTTTATGTGCAGACTATGAAGTATCCACACGACCCCTAGCACCGACGTAAGGCCTGGAGCTCAAAAGTGAGTTCCATGACCGAATACTTCATTTTATCCTGCTGAAGTATATTCATGTGAGATTTCGGGAAATTCTGATGTTGATTTCCTAGGGTGAAGAACGTCCTTAATTGCAGACAATTATCAATCTAAAAGTATGGGGATATCATACGTACCCTTCTCTTAGAACATTACATGAATCAGAAGGAATTGTATTTACTAACTTTTACTCCAACTCTGCCATCGCCATATTCTTCTTCAGACAGCCAACTCTCCCCTCTCGAGTGTGTGATTACCTCCTTTGTCTGGATAATGTCATTCACATACCAAGTTACGATGTAATGTGTGTCTCGGCGATCCAGCAGCTCAAACGAACATACAAAATAGGCAACTCCGTCTTCATGGGTGCTCACTGTGAGCAATGGTTTCTCCTCAAGGCCCGGTAACTCTGCATGAAAAGATGAAAATACATATTTATATATGGGTAGACGTGCATCGCAGAACAAACTATTTTGCACATGCTTGCATCAAATGATCCGAAATATTTTCCCTCAGTGGGGCCTAGACTGAGTCGAGTGAACTGACGAAGATGTGAATGCCACCATGGTCCCAGTCAATATTCCACTTCCATTGTTCTTTTGCAATCTATTTTCCTAACACATTCCTTCAGTCCCACTGTTCCTTTGTAATCCAGCTCCCCAACACATTACTCCAGTCCCACCGTTCCTTTTTAATCCAGCTTCCTCACACATTACTCCAGTCTCACTTTTCCTTTGTAATCCAGCTTCCTAACGTTACTTCATTCCCATTGTTCTATTGTAATCCAGCTCCCCAGCACATCACTCCAGTCCCACTGTTCCTTTGTAATCCAGCTCCCCAACACATTATTTCCGTCCCACTGTTCTTTCATAATCAAACACCCTAACACATTATTTAAGTCTCAAGTACGGTTACTTTAGACATAATAAAAGTCTGGCATATAAACTACTGTCTGTCTACTGTATTCATTCTATTAGAGATATAGTGTTCCATCAGCAGTTTATCTCAAACATAGAAACCGCGTCCATTCTGAAAATGTATCAAATTCTCTATAATGAACATGTTTTCTCAATAAGCTAATTTCCAGCTGATGTCATGGGATAATAAAACGTCTTACCAATTTGGACATTGATCAGATCCAGTATATCCTCAATCCCAGTGACGAGTTCAAAATTCTCCAACTGGAATACACCCCGGATACCAGTTTCTTCTTGGGGGCGACCAATGAAGAGGCGGCATATTTCGTCACCGATAACCCCTCTCTCATAAGATTGCATCACTTCTACTTTCTGGTTGTCGTCGACTGCCAGAAACAGTCCCTTTTCAGCATGCCATGATATGACAAATGATGAAAACTCGTTCTTCTCTAAGATCGACGTCTGTATGACCCATTCTCGCTTGGCTGAGGTCAAAGCGAAAAAGAGGTTCTCTCGTCGATAATACATTGCAATTCCAGACCGACACGTGGATTTCTCAGCTCCGCTGGAGAAGAAAAACATGCCGTCGACAAGGGAGATAACTCGAAGCTTAAACCGTAACGTCAATCCGGCCTCGCATTTATCAATTGTCCAGGGGCATGTATCAATTGGAACACCAAAGTCCAGGTAGGTTGGACCGTTAAATTGGAAAATATCTGTACCTGTTGGCCCCTCAACGACATTTGGCTGACCAATTATGGTAACATTGAAGTCAGCAGTGATTATTTTGTTCCCAATGATGTTCACGAAGAAGATACGGGTGATTTCAATTTGAACAGCTGAAAAAGTAAATAAACAGCAGTGAGTGGCACATTAACGTCACGAGAATATCCCCATAATATCAGTAATTTTGCACAATCAAAATTTGGATAGAATCAATTTGTGGGCATACACATTCAGTGCTTCTGATTGACTAACACAAGGGTGATGATCAAAGCAACAACAACATCACAACTTCATCGCAATAAGTGTTCTTTTATGACAATTCTTACTTTCTATAATGATAGACCAGCTGGTTGTCGAAATGTCTGGGCGGCAGTATCGTACAAGTGGATTCAACGGATCAAAATATCCCTTCGGATAACACTGGTTATGAACTAGGCATACGTCAGTCTGCAATCAGATGGGAAAAATTTAAAGTAGTCAAAGTGTGATTCAATTTCCCTGCATTCAACCCAATGATATAGCTTAACAGAGATGGATGGATTGAACAATTCTCACTTGCCTGCTTTCACAATTTTCTGGGTGTAGCTATGATTCATTTTGTGTAGTATTTTCTATACATTATTATCTGTTGAAAGTATTAATAGAATATATTATTAGCCATACCGTACCTTGTCGGTGGGGGAGATATCACTACAGTCTAAGTTGGTTTGTTTGCATTTTCGAATATTTAGCAGTAATGATACGCTTTGAACCAATATAATAAATACAGTAAATGCAATCTGGCACTGAGTATGCAGTCATCCACAGAGAATTATCCAGAGCCATAACAACATGACTTGTTATTCTCATAAAATCCAAGGTAAACCTCATACGGGACAGTAGCATGGGAAACTCCGTCCCACATATGTGCGATGAGCGCGTGCGGAGGAATTGCCTAATGAGAACGCGCGATCAGTTGAAAGAGTTATAAACTTTTACTCTCATATTTATACGAAATTGCGCAATACCAACTATCGAGAAGGAAAGATCATCCAGGTCTCGCCGTTTTCATCAAATGATCAAGTGATATGGGACCCGGGATCCATCTTTCGGACAGGTTTTACGCTAGTATAGATAAAGGAATAAAAAAGTCCAATGGTGACAGCAGAACAAGTTAATCTGGCTTACTCTGTCCACACATCCTTCTCTCGGTGTGCATGTTTGGCACCATCTATCATACACAAGCTGTGTCAGTCCATTACTGGTGTTGTTCCCGTCAATACTGATAGATAGTGTAATATTCTCACGATATTCAAGTCTGCACAGCACCAATTGTGGGCTCAGGTAGACGCCTGGTATGTTGATTATCTCTCCAGATATCTGGAAGACCAAAACAAGTAGTAAAATATAGTGGATCAAAAAAATTAAATCTAGTCCAATCACGGTGCATACCGCTCTGACCATCATGGAAATGCGTTAAACAAGATCACAATCACTTCGTATCACAACAAAACAAATAGAAGTACTGATATAGTAAAGTATTTTTACCGATTCGCAATGCCCAAGGATGTTAATTCAACAGAAAATCAAAGACATTCAAAGCATTCAAATTGCACCTCAACAAAATTTCCATTGTCATTGATCCCAATGGACACATGTGAGGCAACAATAAACAAAGCTTAAGTATGAAACTGTAATCATGCAGGTAAAACTGACCTCAATATGACAGGTCAAATGCTCCGAGTCGACGAATCCAGTTCCATATATGGTTACGTCTGCACAATTCTGTCGCAGGTCGCAGTACGTGACGCCTATTATTTCGGTCAAACTAGGCACAACTGACAAGTCCACACTGCAATCTGCTCCAAGGTAACCGACATTACACAGACAATTCCCTACAATACACATTGATCAGGAACGTTAAGATCATCTAAGCGAGTGCAATCCCGCTCACACTTTATATGTTAGTATATTGAGTACCTTATGAAACATCTAGTGAGAAATACATTACATGAACTAAGTAAACGATGATCCGAAAGCTGAGATGTCCTCGTCCCAAACAAAGACGGTGAATAATATGACAAACCTTTGACACACTGTCCATTGTTACTGCAGTCATTGACACAGAGCGCAAAAAGAATATCCGTTGGAGGTATGAAGATATTTGTCAGGTTATCCAGTGTCCAGAGGTTTGTATTGCCCTCAACATTGATGAGACACTGCTGCTTGAAGTCTCCGAGAGCTGTCAGGGCAAACTCAAAACCTCCTGTCAACTGAACACAAAAATTGTACAATTAGCGTTACTGAATATACATCATTGACTGGCTATTTCATCGGATCAAATGCAGCCAAGCATTCCGTTCTGATGTCTGCGTCAATAACTGTTCCCTAATATTATTTGAAAATAAGATAATTTTACAGTAAAATTTTATCTGTATACATATCTGGCGCAATTAGCAATCCCAGTCAAGTGGAAAAGTTATCTTTGTTTCTTTTTTAAATATGACGACAAAGCCCTGACGCAAAGAAATACGGGGCCTGAACAGCTAGAAAGTTGCTTTATTCAGCTCAACATACATTGAGCAAAATCCAGTTACAGCGTTCAGAATTCCAGAAATTTCATACCACAGCGTCCGCAACACAGGACCTGATGATTGTCTCTTTGTTGATTTCAGAAACCGCCTTGTTACAAGCGAACCAGGATGTAGAGTTCATGAAGATCTCCTCACAATATTGTCTAGCATACACCCCCGTGAACCTGTCCGTCACATTGTCCTGTAAATGAATATAAAATTGAGCTACGATGAAAGTAATATGGAAAAATATGATCGAAATACATCAAAATCTTTAAGTATGATGATCAATCAGATTTAAAGGATTCAAGTTGTCATTCAACTTGGCTGGTTCAGTTATCTAAATTGAATTATATAATTCTAATATCCATTAAGCACAGAGACTCGAATTATTCAAAGACAAAAGTGACACAACTGTCTCTAATTTACGACTACATTTCAGACCAGAAACGGATAAATGTCCAGAATTACCAACTGAACTGTGAAGTCTGATTGGCTAATAAGTGAATACAGATAAAATATTAATGTCTTTCTCTACTCCTATGTCAGGAACACATATTTGCATGCCATAACTTACCAAGTGCTCATAGTTTATATTGTACTCAAAAATAATTTGGGGCTGATTGGAGCTGCATTTGAGGGGATGTTTCGCTGCCTCCACCAGAATGGCGGTGTAATCATCGTCTGTAATAGATAGAAACATAAATAGTGCTCCCAATTACAATCACCAATGATCAAACGGACACAAGTCAGATTTGACAGATTTTAACCACTGTACCTATTGTTAGACAAGACTACATGCTGTGGTGTCTTCTTCGATAGATCACTAGAACCAAGGACCTTGATCAGCTCTCTGTGAAATCATTTCGAAACATATTGTTTAAAAGTAAAGAAATGAAAACCCGAGCGGTTGAATCCTCCCTCCGAAGTTGAAACAATTCATTTGGCTTGGAACCGTAACGTTCAGTACCTGGCATGGAGACCAATCCCAAGTGAGATCCAGTGGCAATTTACCCACAATTACCGAATTTGTCTTAATCCGGCCAGGTTTTCAGAAGTTCTTGTCCGGAAAAATTTAACTCGGCCCACAGGCGGCGTCACCTATAGGTGGATCGGCATGAAAACAATCCTGAACGAGATCTTGAGTCGAGGTACCCATATACTAAATTTGGGAAGAATCCGTTCAGGTTCTCAAAACTTATTGTCCTGAAATGAAATTTTAACCTCCCCAGGTTGCGCCACATATAAACCATAGGCCTTCGGGCGTCGAGGGACAGAAAGGGAGAAGCAGAGCTCTTATTTCCGTATCCTTTATGTGAATGAGTAAACAGAGTTTAGAGGTGTTATAAATGTGTCATAAATGACGATACACTGAACAATACAGTTAACATTTAATGATTTTTTTTATTAAGACACCTAGTGCAATAAATTTATTCTACCTCCATTCTTTAATTTCTCCACGTTACGTGAGCCCGTTTTGCTGACACAGCCTGTGACGTCCATCCTCGGTCCACACAAGGGGTCAGACCCATGGAAACAGTCACAGAACTCGTGTGGTTGGTCAATTACAGTCATCGAACTTCCCTTCACACAAACACCATTGTAAATTGTGTCGGTTTCGTTGACTCTGGAAAAAATTAATACCATCCTGTATTAGACAATTCTTTATGGATTTGATATTAAACTTCTGAGTAAACAGTACTAGAATTCTACGGAAGAATTTCTAAATGCAAACAAATATATGCAGGCATCATTGGAATTCTATGCAATGTGATATAGTAAAGCAGCTGATACTGATCATGACAGAGAATATATTTTCAAACCTTTTGGACGCTGCTTAAGGGTTAATACTCTCCAATGGGAATAACAACTGGTCAACTTCCTTGGGGACATTTTTTCCCCACTTGCAACGTAGGAAACATGTAATAGCAAGTCCACGGAGATAACATATTGGATTCAATCTCACTTGACGGCACGAAAACCAATCCAAAAAAGACCTCGACCCACTTACCAAATTCAAACAAAATCTCCGCTTTTTCAGTAATTATTGTCCGAAAAATGAAATTTGAACTTTGCCCGTAGGTCGCGCTACCTATAGGTGAATCGACACACACAAAAAAAAACAATCACATGAACTTGTTACCTGTAGCTCCTAGAGATGGCAACGAGATATTTTTGAATTAATGTATTTATGCCAGTTGTTTTAAAATTTGCAAGCCCACTGTCTCTGTGAAATTCATTTGTGGGAAAAATGTATAAACATGTATATGTCTCAGGTCCTAAATCACCATACAATAGATGAATGAATGAGTATTACTGAGGCATAGCTGTAAACCAGGCAGTGAATGTACTTTAGATGCAAATGGTTTCAGAGGCCATGCATTGAGCCAATGGCTAGTCACTACTTTGACCCAAACAATGACCTTACTAAGTTACGGCTGTGAAACAATCACTTATGTGCTATCTAAGCAAATGAGAATATCGAAATCGGTAACCATGCAGAGGCAGCCAATTTATCATTTGTCCAGATGGAAATTTTACATATAATAAAAAAAAAAAAAAACTTCCAGTTTTGGACATAGCTGAAAAACAATATTTATCTCCCCCTAGGCAGGGGCAATATACACAACAAATTTGAAGTTGACTGACGAAGGCATTCAGAAGTTATCTGACAGAAAACATTAAACAAAAGAAAAATATGCATATAATGGAAATTGTAAATAAACCAAGTTCCAAATTTCGGACAGCGCTAAAAAAAAAGTTATCTGACGGAAAAGAAAAGTGGGAACAAGAAGAAACTGACAAACACATAAAGGCATCCCTATTTCGGATATAAATTGCTTCGCGAGGCACCAAGTTGTCATTTCTGGGTATTAAAAGTAATATTCAATGTTGTATCATAATATGGCACTGGTACCAAATTCGGAAAACAATATCAGCATAAATAGTGCATGTATATGTTATTGTACTTTAAGTTTCTTTTACGAGAGAATAGATTTGCCTTGAGCTCTCAAAACTGTATTATGCTAGCTGCTAATCTTCAAAAACTACAACAGCGACTACAACATATTGCCACTTCATCATGCCTGCATGTTCCCATGGAAACCATAAATGTATGAGCACCATGAATAACGACTGTAAGGGGTCAGAAAACAGTTTCCGTGGTAGGCCGTCAAATGGAAGTGATATACTATCACAAATTCCCTCTGCACGAAGTAAAGACTGGTGTGACTTTCGATAACTGTATATGAGAAAAATCGTAAAAAGTTCAGCTGCAAGATGGGGTTTAAAAATGCTCGACTGTTCAAAGTTATGTCCGAAACTTGGACCTAACATTTTTTTAAGCGTACTCTTCACAACAAAATCTAAAAAGAAAACAAATTCCCAATTTGACAATATCAGTAAGGGGAATTTTGCATCATGCATTTTTCTGAGAATCGCACTGGTAAAAAAAAAACACCGAAACTTTGGAGTGATCATAATGAAGAACTGATGTGGATAGATAATGCTATCAATAAACACCCTTTATACTTCATCCTTCTTGGTGAAATATCTCATTGGCACAGAGCAATATCTAACCACCTTCATTTGTGTCCGCATTTTCTCAAATTCAGATGATCGACATAGGTTCAGCAGCGAGTTTGGTAAGGGGTGCAATTCAGGCAAAATAAACTAAGCCAGGGTGAACAGATGTTGATGTATATTGGAGACAGACTACGCAGTGGGGAGAGAAGTGGGCGATTACATGCAGAGAGACTGTATGTCGAAGAGGCGAAGAGTAGATTAGAGAGCTTGGAAAGAAAGCTTTGTAGTACAGTGAGGAATAGAAAGTTTCGCGAGACAAAGCCTTCTTTAAACTCCAATAACTCCTTCATTGAACCCGACCTTTGTTGAATCCTTATACCTGGCCTTCACTGAACCATATATCAGACGTGCATTGAACCTCCCTACAATATCTAACTTGTATATCGATATTCGGCCTTTACTGAACTCCAACACCAAGCTTTCATTGAACCTTCACATTGTTGAAATATGATGAAAGGATCCATACCTCCAACTGCTGGAGAACACATCCGGCCTGTGTTCTGTTCCATTGTACACTATCTTGTCTGGCAGTTGAAAATCATTGTCTTTGTTGCCATCAAATGTTCCACATAGACCTGTTTAGGAAGACAGCATATATATATTACAGACACAGACTCACATATACACGACCGCGCCAATACCCATGAGCCAAAATGAACTCAAGTTTACGCATATATGAATCAGTGATAATTGAGGTTTCCATGTTCATTCTCTGAAATACGAATTTCCACGTTGAATTTGAATGCTGATATTTATTTTCTCCTGGAAATATAATAATTGTGTATCTCGGGTTAGAAGGAAGCTTTACCAATAACCATTCTGATATTCGCGTATTAAATTTAATGTTTTTATGATAAAAGTTATGGCAACACAAATAATCATAACTGAACTTGCGGTGAAGTAGCTCAAAAACAATAGAGAAGATGTAAAATCAGAAGAAATGACCAACCTTCAGTCTGTCCAAAGTCAGAAACAGACGCCTTCATCCAGACATTCAGATACCTTCTGCTGCTTGTCACTGTTATATAAGCACCAGTCGGAAGATACACCTGTAAAGATGAAAGTGAAAATACAGTTGACACACTGAACATGCTGAATACATGCATCAGAATAGAAATACACAGCATACGTATACAAGAGTGTGAACTAACCTGGACTAGTCCTGATAGTAGTATTCATTCACAAGTCTATTAATAACTGTATCGCTGTTAAACACAGAAACTACGATCGACCACAGGGAACGTAATATCATATGAAAGCAATTTATCAAAAAACTGCACATAATTTTGTAATGAAATATAATCATTTGACAGCAACTGTACAATTGTACAATACGAGCTTTGAAAACAGAACAATTTTTCCAAAACTGCCAAACATTTAACCTTGAAGTGTGCTACAGAATTCAAAATTGTCTTTTATATTTATATAATACGCGAGAAATAAATAATAAAACTCACTGACTCCTAACTGAATCAGCACAATACATACATTAAATGAACGACCTCCAGCGTATCTGATGACCGTGGTACCCTCAGTGAGCTGACCATTAGCATAGAGGACGGGGACAAAAGGTCTGGCTGCACCCTGTTCAGTCACGGTAGGTCCACACTTGTCAAACACGATGACATCATCTCCAGATCTGACAGCCACGGCACAGTTACATGAGGCTCTCCCGAAGCAGCTCCGATAGAATGTCCGTACCTAATACAACGGAAAAGCACGGCTTTGGAAGAGAAAGTCAAATTTTCGGCACAACTGATTGTGTGGATATAATACCTAGCTGATGTTATGGAATTTAAATGGCATGCGACACAAGATATGCTTAAAATGAGCAACAATATAAGCAGGTCTCATGTAGAACTGATCATCCTCATGATCGTATAATGTACTGAACTTTGCTTAGGCTCGTGCAATTTCGTCTTTGTACCAACATCATTTCTCTGGAAACTTAGCTTTTCCGAGGACTGTTGATAGTAGCAATATTTTGACAATTTTGTGGCATATAATATGCCAAGGTATGTGTACTACTTATAATCAGCAGTGAATATGCTGCTAGTCTATGGAGATAATGCCGAGAAGTGGGTCTTTGTTTAAAGTACGTTTGATAATATGCAACCATCAACACTAACCACGCACCAAAGTTCAAGTCAAGTCATCGCAACAATCTGGAATTTCAGCCATTATGCACTGATTTTCAATATGTCGACTGTACAAACGAAGAGAATGACTACGTCTGGACGTGCCGGTTACACGCATATGACATTTTTGGCACCAGTATGCCCCAAGTTGTCCTACATGTCATCAAATTGTTCAAATGTGTACTGGTATAGATTCTAGTAAACTTTCATATCAGAGGATATCTAGTCGTTTTCCACGACGGAAGGCTGATAGTGCTTGCATGATCTTGACGTTAATCGGTTCTATAATAAGATCCCCACCAAACTATTGAATCACTCGGATTCAGATTAGCCTATCTGATCATATTGATCACACCATAAACATGTGCAATATATTTTTCGAACACTTGGTTTGTAGTATTCCGTTAACCTCCCGTTCCAATCAATTTGATCAGCCCTCTTTCGGGTTGGAAACATTTACTAGCTATTTTTTATATTATTGTAGAATTTCCAGTATGTACGCCTTCAACAAAACGTATATCTTACCTCATACGGTAATGTAGTGTGCCGGTAAAGGATAAACTCTCCCTCCAAGAAGTTATCATATGATCTGAAAAAAATTCATCATTATAGATTCAAGTGGTGCCAAAGGATCTCATTTAGATCCATAAATTGGTCAACAGTTACATCTAAATAGAGAATAAAAATAATTTGTCACTGTGTCTGGTCAGTTTCAGGTATTACCTGAGAGAAATGTCGCTTTTCAAAAGAAATAAACACGGGTTACAGGTATTAGAAAACAAGATAATTTATTTGTCCCGGATGAAGTGATTAAATCGACTTACCTGCCATCAAATGTTTTCATGTGGGGGTCGTTGATTGAATTACAGATAGCGCCCCTGTCTTTATCAATCACAGTAACCTGAAGTGATAAAAGCAAGTATAGAGACAAGAGTAAAACAGAACCTAATGGCGGCATTACAAAGTTAATCGGTAATTGCAGTAAATGCTTGTCTGTGTTCTGTAATTGTATATATGTGCATGCTTTGAAAATATAAGAGGATGGAATTAGGCTGGGAGCTCAGTTCCCGGGAGTGGGATGCACTCCATGTGTAGTCGTTGTAAGATAGAATGGATTGACTATGGTTTCCAAGGTCTTTTCGAGGACTTTACAGTATATATGTAAATTTGTCATTTTCATGTTTCAAGATGGTGTATGTACCTGCGTAGGGAATACTTTTATTGGAAAGTGAGAGTGATAGAATCATGGATAACCATCTGATAGCAGCTTGTTCTTGCCACGCATTATACTTGTTGGGCTGTTATATAAAGGTATCACTTAATAGCACTTGGTTAAAGTAGTCAAGGTTTTAAATAAACATTTTACCAATACTAGTACAGCTGAACATCAGGAAACCAGACATTTCCAAAAATCATTCTGACTACTTTAAAACTCAAATCTGGACGGAAATCTTCTGTAGATCAACAGTTCCTCTGAATTTCAAGACGCTGAATGCATTCTACAACCATTCCAGGAGAAGGCTGCGATGATTCTCCTTCAAGAAAGTTTAGGATTTCCACGCCTCTCACAACGCAATTAGCACTCATTCCAAAACATTCACATGTCTAATGGGAGACGGGGAGATATTCTCGTTCCCAGAGAACATTGTTAACCAACTAGAAAGCATCCACTGGTCTGATAGAGTGAAGGGGAGAGTAAAGAGTTCACAAATGTCCATATATTTTTTTCTAAATACATTTCAACTGCCTGAAACATTTACTCTTAGGGCTGACGTCATCCGAATAGGAATAGAAATAATGGGGAAAACTTGTTCAAATTCCCTCATTTGAAGTCTAAAAGAGGGTAATGGAGACATAGGCATATTGACATCTAGACAACGATTTTGAGCCTGTTCTACAGATTCCCAATATATCAACTGATTTATTAATCAGATTGAATAATCCAATCAATCTCAAATGGGATCCCAGATTAAGATAGACATCCGAATTCTGAAAGAAATAGTGTATTTAACGGAAATGCCCCCAAAACGGTTAACGAGATATGGCAGGCCATAACATATGGCAAATAATTCTGATCTAAATTTCCACACAAGACATCATAAACTCAAAACGTTTTGTCGTTTAGTCTCAGCACATTTTGCGAAATTTTGCATGCAGTTACTTAATTAAAAATGAAATTTAGAAATTACAGCCCATAGAAACCGATTGCCATGATAACCTTTTCGGCTGTAATATCACAGTTATTATCTAAAAAGTTAATTCAAAATTAGGAAGTTGAAAAGTTAAAAAATTCAGGTGGGTTTGATTATTAGAAATGAAGATACTGCAAAAGAAAATTATCTAATTTTCTTGGATGATGGCTCTGACATCACAACCTCATTTGCATATGGGAATTCTGTGTATTTTCTCCAAAGTTTGCCATTTCTCGGAAACTACTGGGAAGTTATTCATGCAACAAGCTACATTTTTTTCTTTTTGAAATTGTCCATTTCACCAGGTTGATAAATGGCATTATAATATATCCTTGGGAGTCCATTCATTATAAAAATGTACAGTACATAGCAGAAATAACAAACATGAACGCGACTACAGAAAAACCAAAACGTGAGCTAATTCTTGTGGTTACAAAAGTGTGCGCGTATTGATCGCGACTGAAAACAAAAACCACTCTGGGGACTACTAATATGATAGGAGCAAGCGGCGATGTTTATCCCTTGGTTTTATTAGAAAGCACACGAGATGGTTTTTCCCGAACACGTTTTTCTTTAATGCTACTTCACGCGCTGTCGTATAGTTGTCGCACGGAGGAGTCTTGTGCTTGTCATTATTTTGACCGCGATTTGCCTGCGAGGGAGTCGCGTTCATGTTCAAATTATTTATGTCTATACTTTAGGCCTAAAACAATTGAGAAAATGTAAATTACCTGTGTCTCTATTTCTACTGTTGTCGTTACAAATCCATTCATTTTCTCGACAACGGCTTGCAGGGATAGCCAACGCTTCTGGTCTTTGTCAATGAGGCCGTCAACCTTTGCTTTGATCGGCAGCTTTAGCTCTTCCTCCCAGTTTTCCATAGTGATGCGGAAGCCACATGGAATAGTCTCATCTGATTTGTCGCGACGATGGCCAATGACAAACTGAGAAATATCCACTCCATGACACTGAAATTCTCGCTCTTTTTTTATGTTTGCTCTCAATCGCACGTAGCAGTCAGAGGCGTTGGTTCCACATGGGCAGTAAAAGGATGGTGGCAAGTTTGTTCTGAATGTCATCAACTCTGCAGGTCCACCCTCCACAACTTCCAACTTCAAGACTTCCGCCTATAATGCATAAATTTTCACAGCAAAGATGAATGTTAGACATTAGATAAATTGAAATGATCCTTCTGATGACAGAGGGACATAATCTCATTTCCTGATCAAAAATACTAATAATAATGAGAAGTTGGTCATATACAATTAATCTAGCCTCGGCGAAAATTAGAACATGTTGGATGCAGTGTATGACTATAGACAGGAATTATATATACTGAAATATTTAACAACGTGATGTCTTCAGGTTATTGTGGTGGCTTACATTTACATAAATGACAAATTGAAGACAATTCTTTAATATGGATACAAAATAGTTTGGATAACCAAATAATTCACTCGGTAGCTGTTTACCTTTATTTCAGCTTTTATGATATTACTTTTCTTTGGTGGCCCATAGGTTTCGATGCACCTGTCTTCATAACAAGCTTTAACTGAGCACATAATCTGAAATGGAGAAATTGCACAGGAATTAAACATTTGAAGCGAAAAAAATATTAAAACTTGCGGTTAAAGGTATTGTCATTTTTCCCCAAAATAAGAGCAGTTCATGCAAGTGAAGGAACCATAATGTAATCACGGTCAAGCAAGAATTATTACTTCTTTTATAGCAACAGTCACTCAGAAAATACTACTTCAGAACAACTGTGGAGTAAAAAATAAACACAATACTTTACAAAAAAGAACGGACATGAAAAAATTGAATTGAAACGAAAAACAACCGCAGAATACTAACCTCTGAGCCAACAGTGAAGTTCGCCAGGTCACATGGATACAAGATAGTCTGGGTCCCATTGCCCTCAATGGTCACCACTTGTATCTCATCCCCAGCTGACCACTCAACAGAGTACTGAACATTTGGTTCTAAGAGTCTCTCAAATTCACATAATATGAAGGCATTGGCAGTTTCTGTCCTGACTATTGAAATGTTCGGGCTGATAAGAAGGAAAGGATAATCTGAAAAATAAAGAACACAAAATGGCTGTCTGCATTTTCACCAAAGAAAGACGAGCTATCTAGAAAAGAAATTGAATATACTGGCATAAAAATCGACCACGAGAATAGCCGCGCCTTTCCTCTTCAATGCTTCTTTTTGCTAATTTTGTAAATGAGGAGCAGGAATGTAATTAATACCGAAACATTATAATGGTTGTAAAGTTCAGAGTATCTTACTCAATTATCGATTATTATTTGTAGTATTTGGCTTCCTTTTAACAGCCACTGTCACACTACATTTTCAATATTTACATCAGCCACCCCCTCTCCACTCTTATTCCCCCTTTTATACGTCTCCTGTGGAAAGCTCCTTTTACCTCAGGCTTCCAATGATTATAGATAGGTAATGCACGGGTTGCCGCGGGTGCCATTTCCGACACCTAACTGATGTTAAATGGCCCTTTCGGAATTTTGTTTTTCTTCCTTCCTGTCCTCGATAACTCCATACCTATCTTGGCTAATGTATAACGCGAATAATATAAAACATTGTGGAACTTTTTGTTGTTTTATTCTCGTTGACGATTTAGTACCAATAGGTTCAATCTCAGACAGCATCGCCGAAGTTACAATGCTGACTCTCACAATGCAGCCGTCACATGATGATGGGTTTTCGTGAAACGTAAACTGGCAGACGTGTTTCTGTGTTTGAGAGTGAGAAAACCGCAACAACACCCTTTAATGGTGTTGAGGGCTGGTCATGGTGTTGACGCAGTTCAACACCAAATAATGGTGTTGGTCAACATCAATCAATAGTGTTGAAAATTGTTCGACATCATATTTTGGTGTTCACTGACAAATGCTAATGCTGGCTCAACATATGGTGTCGGTGCAAAGTGAACACCATTTATTGGTGTTGAGCTCTTCACCTTTTTTGGTGTTCATCAACACCATTTTTTTCTGGCTGTGTACCACAAAAAAGTCATTAAATACTCTCTGATCCAAACATACATGCACCATCAACAAAGGATCAAACTACTGGGTATAACGACAAACCAAAACAACTGATGAAATCCTTTTACACAAACTGGATCCATATTCGTAGAACATACCCACTCTCTACCAAAGATATCAACATTCCTATCCGGCCTATAATCAGTTACATAATTCGTCCGGTTTCGTGTCCGATGTTTATGATATCAAAAGTTCCTTCGATGTTGTAAACCTCTGATGTGACAACATAGATCTAGTCTCTACTGAGCTTTGGTGACCATCTAAGCGAAAGAACAGCACTTCCTACATATGAAGTGTGCGAACTTGCAGGGTTATGCCTCAACATGACCTCATAACAAAAAGTTATACAAACAGAAGAATGGTTGTGCAATGTGCCCTCGTAATGGACGCTACTGTAGTCAGGCTAACGTTCACTGACACCGAAACATCTTAAACTGTTAAATGCTCTTGGCAAGTTCGCGTTGGGAAATTTCCCTACATCACATTTAGCTGGATTTTTTTTAACGCTGCCAACATTCAATCACGGCCAACTGTTTTAATTGATATGAATCATGCTTGTCTACCTGGTATTGAACCATTCAGGTAATTTATTATTTTATTTAGTTTTTCTCTCTTGTGCCTATTCAGCAGCTTATGCATATGTAGATTACTGTGCCATTAGGGCCATAATTTAACATTGTATTTTTCATATGCTCAATATGCATTTGTCTTGTATTGCCTTTCGTCCTTGTGGCGTAATAGTGCAAATAAATGTTGTTCATTTACAAAGCTGGTCAACCATGACATACTGTGACCATGACCATTGACAATTTGACCAAATAATAGATAGGCTCTTTTGGAAACAAATGAGTAACATACATCTTAACTGTCTTGTACCATAACTTGAAATATATTCCAGTCAAGTTCTGTGGTGCTGTGACCTCAAACATTGAAACTGTGTCCACAAAATCATTGGCTCATTCAAAATGTTATAGAGCAATCCAAATTTGAAATTCGAGATATTGTCCAGACAAAGTTAAGCGATACAGAAAAGCGGAAGGACAGAAAAGGCAAAAGGACAACGCAAAAGCAGCCAACGGGCAAAACAATCGACCAGTGAATTCAGTGTTCTCTTTCAGATGACACGATCTATGGAAGGCCATATGTCCAAATAATCAGAAACTCTCAGTTGTCGAACCGAAATCTCGTTTTCTAATAGATAACTTAAGTTATCGAACCGAAAATCTAGATTTTCGAATCGAAAACGTAAGTTAACGATCGAAAATCTAGGTTATCTAGCAGACAACCCCGAGTTTCTCTTTCTACCTCGAATTTCTCTGTTATCTTGGAAACTCATCCAGAATATCATATCAATCGATAACTTAGGTTTTCGAATTTGTGGTTATCGTAAAGTGAAACTCGACTAATTAAACTCTAGTTTCGATATCCGGGTTCTATGAGTTTCGTGCCCTTTCCCGCATGTTGACTGATCTAAACGCCACACAGAAGCGCACAATCAACATGTATTTAAAAAACAGATAACAGAGATTATTTATTCAATGTAGACTATCCCGAGCCTAGTTTATACAAGAATTATCATAGACTGGGTATTGGTACTCAGAACTAGGCCTTTAATCAGTTTAACCCTATCTGGCCTGGGCGATTTGGGGTGTACCGCAGCCTGGAGGGGGGGAGGCGGAAAGTGCCCCCCTATATATTTTCGCTATCGCTAACGCTAGAGGGTTGAAACTTACCACACCATATCTTTGGCTCAAGCTCTACAAGAAAATGTGAACAAATTCAAGATGGCCGCCATGATGACGTCACTGTGATGTCATTTTCAAAAAGACCATTTTTGGACATTTTTCGGTCAAAATGTTCGAATTTTTTATGTTCGTTTTTTCTTCGCAAAAACTGCAGGATAAATTAGTAAATAATAATCTGTTATGAAATAAAATAAGTTTTACCCACTTTTCCGTACAGAAAAGCAAACAATTTGAAGAGATATGACGAAAACATCACTTTTTCTGGTACCCCACATGGCCGCCATTTTGAATTACCCATGATCCTCTGCTCGTGAGGTTATGCAAATAGGCTCAAAATGACCCCAATATGATAATCTATAACGTCACTAAGTTTCAGCTTTCCATTGTTTGGCGTTCCGGAGATATCGCAGAAGGGTTGGTATGGGGGCATTTTGGGCCCCCTCCCCCCGGCCTGGTAGGATTAATGGGGGAAGGGAGGGAGGGGGAACAAATCAGGGGGTGTTTTTTGGTGATGCTAAGGTATATGTTTCAGCAAAATGCACTGAATCGCGTTGAATCAACATGCTGAATTTTTGCATAATTTTTGAAGAAATATGGCGAAAACACCACTTTTCTGGTACTCCCACATGGCCGCCATTTTGAATTTATCCATGATCCTTTGCAATGCAAATAGGCTCAAAATAACCCCAATATGATAATCTAAAAAGTCACTAAGTTTCAGCTCTCCATTGTTTGGCCTTCCGGAGATATCGCAGAAGGATTGGTAAGGGGGCATTTTGGGCCCCTCCCCCCGGCCTGGTAGGGTTAATGGGGGAAGGGAGGGAGGGGGAACAAATCAGGGGGTGTTTTTTGGTGATGCTAAGGTATATGTTTCAGCAAAATGCACTGAATCGCGTTGAATCAACATGCTGAATTTTTGCATAATTTTTGAAGAAATATGGCGAAAACATCACTTTTCTGGTACTTTTCAGCTCTCACTTCTTTGTCGTTCCGGAAATACGAGCAAACTAGAGGCCACGGCCACACTTGATCCCATCGGCCTAGTGTGAACTTGCCGTCCCTTTCACATGAGCAATATAAATCTCCGGTATAGACAGATGAAGGGCAGTTGGGGGAAAAACAGTCCTGTTTATTTGTATGGAAAGTTGGCTAGAGACAACTGGATATAAAAGGGGCGGGTACCCACCAACCACCCGCTCTGATAAGAGGAGCATTAAAGTGACTCTCAATTATGTGTAAGGAAATGTTCACATGTATTGTTGGTTAATGTAAAATGTTAAAGGCATAGTACGATAGGCCCAGGTGTATTATACAGACAAGGGACATATTTACCAAATACAAAAACATGGGTCTGTGCCTGATAAATTGAAACCTTTTGGGGTTGCAATTATCCCAATATTGCAGACAACACACAAATTTCAGCTTCTGCCAAGATATATTGGAGATATATATGCTCAAAGACAATATATGAGGGTCCTGGCGAGGGCTAGTTTGGGAGATAGACGGTGCGGCTCGGCGACCTGGGGATGGGGACATGCTCTCCTTGAGGGTAGTGGGAGGTGTGCTGACATGAAAGCAATAGAAAGCTCCCTGTACATGAAACAACAACAGTGACAACTGCATGCCATCATCTGTCAGTCTGAAAAACCACAAGGTGGAATTCAATTCAATTCAGGAAATTGATCAGTGTGCACCCAAACTTTAGAAACTCAGTTGTAATTAATATAGTAAGTTACATGTGTGGACACAAATGGTTCCTGCAGAAGCTTTAGGGTAAATCATATGATGTGAGATACAATTATTTGATAGCAAAATTGAAGGAAATGTTGTCCTTCATTTAAGATGACACGAAATTAAAAAACCAGGGGTTCGGTACTGCAGGGATTTCCCCGCCAGTTATTTCATATTATACTTCCGAAATAAAATATGGTTCATGCAAAAGCTTTAGGGTAAATCATATGATGTGGAATAGAATGATTTCATAGCAAAATTGAAGGAAATGTCCTTCATTTAAGGCGACACGAAATTCAAAACTAACACGGGTTATTCCCCCGCCAGTTATATCATACGAATGCTCATTCACCCCCATGGCTCATTCACCCCCATGTTGCAAACCTTGGTATTGGGTGCATGGATGTGATAGTGAGGTACAGAGGTACTCCGGATTATTGGAACTACCACACAATATGCTACCAAATTTGAAGTGTGTAGCTGCAATGGTTTGGTTTCTAAAGCATTAACATCATTCTGTGGATATTTTCCATTTGTTGCCATGGAAACTGCAAAAACACCTAGCACACAATAATGCTACCAAATTTGAAGCGTCTTGCTGCAATGGTTCTGTTTCTAAAGCATTAACCTCATTCTGTGGATATTTTCCATTATGTTGCCATGGAAACAGTAAAAACACCCAAATTTACCCAATTTCAATAGGCTTGTGTTTTACTACCCAACAATGCTGTATACCAAATTTGAAGTCTCTAGCTGCAACGGTTCACCTTTGAGAGCGGTCACGTATCCATATGGATATTTTTTGTTTTGTTGCCATGGAAACCACAAAAATCAACTAAATGCGCCCAACTTCAATAGGCTTGTGCTTTACCACCCAACAATGCAGTGTACCAAATTTGAAGTCTCCAGTTGCAACGGTTCACCTTTTAGAGCGATCACGTCGTTATATGGATATTTTTCGTTATGTTGCCATGGAAACCACAAAAATCAACTAAATGTGCCCAATTTCAATAGGCTTGTGCTTTACCACACAACAATGCAGTATACCAAATTTGAAGACTTTAGCTGGAACGGTTCACCTTTTGGAGCGGTCACGTCGTTCATCCAGCCAGCCAGCCATCCAGCCAGCCAGCCGGACAGAGTGACGACATGATCCCATCCGGCATATATGCCGATGGGATAAAAACCAATGCAACAGGCGGGGGTGGGGGGAAAGTGCCCCCCCCCCCCACCTCCCAGGCCAGGTAGGGTTAATAGCTAGTATATGTTGCAGACTGAATTGGGGGAAATAATCTAGTTGTAATTCAGCTATCCGGTCAAGCTGACTGAACACATCAGACAGGTCAATGTAATTCACACCAGCAAAGTACATTCAGTGATATGTAGATAGCTACTTCGGTTACACACATGCTGTCGCTGGGTCAACAGCGATGAATGTTATTTCACTTGTCAGTGTGAACAGCTCGATTCCGTATAATTAATTTCGCCACGTGGTTCTGTCTGCATTTCTGGTTGGTCAACAATTGGAAATGGACGCGAAACCTAGAGTACCCGGATATCGAAACTCTAAGTTAGAAAGTCGAGTTTCACTTCACGACATCCATCAATTCGAAAACCTAGGTTATCGACTGATAACTTAGGTTTTCTACACGAATGTCCAAAACAGAAGAGAAACTCGACGTTGGAAGAAAAATTCGGGGTTGTCTGCTAGATAACCTAGGTTTTCGACCGTAAACTTAAGTTATCAATTCGAAAACCTAGGTTTTCGATTCGATAACTTAAGTTAGCTACGGACAACTGTGATTTTCGGTTTTGTGAAATAGAAACTCAAGGTTAAGGAAAGAGAAACTCGGGGTTGTCTGGCAGATAACCTAGATTTTCGATTGTTAACTTAAGTTTTCGATTCGCAAACCATGTTTTTCTTTGATAACTTAAGTTATCTACGGACAACTGTGATTTTCGGTTTTGTGAAATAGAAACTCAAGGTTACGGAAAGAGAAACTCGGGGTTGTCTGGTAGATAACCTATAGGTTTTCGACTGTTAACTTAAGTTTTCGATTCGAAAACCATGTTTTTTCTTTGATAACTTAAGTTATCTACGGACAAATGTGATTTTCGGTTTTGTGAAATAGAAACTCAAGGTTACGGAAAGAGAAACTCGGGGTTGTCTGGTAGATAACCTAGGTTTTCGACTGTTAACTTAAGTTTTCGAATCGAAAACCATGTTTTTTCTTTGATAACTTAAGTTATCAATTATAAATGTGAGATTCTGATTATTTGGACAACTGGCCTTCCATACGATCCTACCTCCTTTGAGTGTCCACATTGTTGAAGAGATGGCTGGCTCACAGACAACACTTGTGTTCTGCGGGTTCACATCACCGCTTTTGTAACACTCGCCATCGATAAAACAGGTATCCACCTGGAACATGAAAGTAAGCCAAATATGACCCGACAAATTCTGATGAAACATCTCGCCTAATCATGTATTCTGAATGATCAACTTGTATGTATAGACTCATATGCATTCGTAACTTTTCAGGCATTTTGTGGTAAATTATTTGAACCCTTCCAATTTGGGCTTTAATCCCGTCGGTAACATTAATTGGCTGACAATTACCACCTTTTTCTTCGCTTGTGTTATGATAACCAATATCCCCCATGTACCATTTCTGCTTGGTTAATACATCAGAATAAAAAGTAAATCCGTCAAATGCCTGACAAAGTAACACTCTAAGATTGTATTGCTATCCGTGCTATCAAAACAGATCTCCACGCTGAAAAATAAGATAATGACAAATATGTACTTACAATGTATTTGCAGGTTTCTTCCGAACAGACAAAACATCGTGCATCGAAGACGAAGAAGGTGAACGAATGACTGTGAAGAATGAGGTCGTTAGTAAGGGTAACACTGTACAGGCCCACTCCTGGTGACTGACATGTCACTGTGTCTAGACTGATGTATGAAGCACTAACACTGATAAATTCTTCACTTGCTATGAGTACGCCATTGACTGTGTTCACCTGACAGAAGAAATAGGAAGCGATCAAATCACTTTGAGAATTATCATTTATTGATTTAATATTACTAGTATATCACTGAAACTGATTTGCATCCAATCAATTAAACTAATGGATTAAAGTAAAAGTTTGCGTGAATTCAGTCTCCACAATTGTATTGGCGTCAATAAGAATGCAGAGGTAGTCATTTCCATCAGTCATTTATGTGCACCCTGATAAACACATATTGCCACAACGCAATACAGTCAATTGCTCCATATCTGTGGAAGCTTTCGTTTTCATTCCTTATGGTTAATAAAAGAGCATTTTTCTACTTCGTCAACCTGATTTTATAGGATATTGTCAAACGAATTGCTGATAACGTGTGATTAACTTCGGTGTGGCATCTGAGGATAATGGCTAAAATCGTTCGATTACTGACGCGGAAATTCTTGGATAACGGCTGAATTCTGAATGTCGCTTGCTAATAGACGTATTAGATGCCTTATCTATATATCTATTTATAGTTTCAGACACACACGTGGGATCTCTAATAATGCTACAAACTCCGCGAAAACTCAGTTTAGTGCAGAAGCTTTCCACCGTCTTGCCAGTGACAAAATCAACTGAAACAGGATCAGTTTGAATAATTTGAAATCGACAATATATACAAGTGTTAACTTAATTACAAGTAATCAAGATGTTAGTATCATCAAGATGTTAGTACTTGTATACGGTATATTATCAATTTCAAATTATTCTCGGTTCACTCAATCAAGGCCCCGGCAAGACGGCCGAAAAGCTCGTGCATTTGTATTATATTATTCGATATCACGTTTTCGGTTAATTCCAGGGAACATCATTTACATGTATGGGAAGCATACCTGAAGGACTTGGAATCTGCAAGTCAGGGTGATTGTATCCCTGAAGTTTTCTCCATAAATTGTTAGAATATTGCAGTTCTCCTCTTTCTCTAAGTCGCACATCCCATTCAGTGTGAAGTAAATCTCTGGTGGAATGGTGAGGTGAATGGAACAGTCAAAACCATCAAATCCCTCGTTACACAAACATGCTCCTGGTGAAAATAATCATATAATAACATTATCTTCATATATATGAATAGTTATTAACTAAAAGGTACCATGGTCTGCATGTAACGCAGAATTATTTTACCAGAAAAGCAAGGCATTGTCAAAGCAAGGCACACACAGAAAATTCGATTTTGCTGTAATTAATCAAATTCCTGGGAGGAGGGTTTGTTATTCAAAGAACCTATATTTCTCAGTACATCCCGCCATGATCCTGCCTGCCATTTTATTATGATCTGTATAACCAAAACCCCAATCAGGCTTATTCAAAACTAGGATGAGATGCAGAGAAAAGTTTCTCTACGTGACTGAACAAATGCTGGAAGCGCGATCACGTACTTTGTATTCAAAACACATGTGTATATAACACATGAAGTAGGAGCCTCAGGGAGATATTTAATATTGCTGAACTCGACTCTAAACCTTAATTCTCTCTCTCTCCAGATATTTGTACAGGTACCCAACATTTTTACAGGTACAAACCAATGTTGACAAGCTGAGTAGCTAGCAGGTCCTCAGCCAAGTAGTCTGTTTGAGAGCGTACAGCATATACGCTTCCAATATCTCCTTAAATATAACTTGGAAAGTGGATATGTGTATGTGGAAAGGGACGTTTACCTGGAATTGTTGAGACAATTTGAGGAGGTTTGAGAAGCAATAATGGGTAGTGTAACACTGGAATGTAAGTCTGTAGTTGTATATGGATTTTTAGATGGTGAAGTTTATAAATCGATGGATGGAATAGATCAAGATATCGCGTTCACATCACAGATGGGTACAATATGGGTGAGTGAAATCCAAGATGGTCAATGGCAACCATCTTGGATTACATACTACCTCATTGAAAACCAATACCAATGGCCGTCTAACTGATGTGAAACATCTTCTCAAGTTTGAAATCAATCGGACGAATTGTTCTCACGATACCGCTTTCACAAGATGTGGGATGGACGGAATCCAAGATGGTCAATGACAGCCATCTTGGATTACATACCACAGTGAAAATCAATACTAATGGCCATCTAATTGATGTGAAGCACTTTCTCAAGTTTGAAGTCGATTGGTTGAACTGTTCGCGAGATATCGCGTTCACAAGATGTGGGACGGACAGAATCCAATATGTTAATGGGATACATTTTGGATTACGTACCTCAGTAAAAATCAATACCAATGGCCGTCTGACTGATGTGAAGAACCTTCCCAAGTTTGAAGTCGATTGGTCGAATTGTTCTCGAGATATCGCGTTCACAAGATGTGGGACGAACAGAATCCAATATGGTTGATGGCAGCCATCTTGGATTATGTACCTCAGTGAAAATCAATACCAATGGCCGTCTAACTGATGTGAAGCACCTTCTCAAGTTTGAAGTTGATTGGTCGAATTGTTCTCAAGATGTGGGACGGACGGAAGAACGGATGGAGGGACGGAAGGACGGAGGGACGGAAGGACGGACGGCTAGCAATTCCAATTCCTCCCACCACTTCGTAGCGGAGGACAAAAATACCCGCCATTGTTACAGGTACCTACCATTGTTACAGGTATCTGCCATTGTTACAGATACTTAGTACTCACCATTGTTACAGGTGCCAGTTCCCATACAATTCTGTGGGCAGATGTGTCCAATCACATTAATAGGTGGCAGGAAGACTCCATTGACTCCTAACTCCCACAAAGTGGGGTTAGTCTCGACCTCAATACGACACTGAAGGGCAAAGTCCATCAAAGATGCCATCACGAAGGTAGTGCTATCCGTGGCCTAAAGAGACACAAAAATACATAAATCCAAACTGCGTTACAATTATGACCATTAGTCCATCAGCTAGTAAGTATGGCGCAATAGAATTCCAGTACTTCACAGGCCGGACAAGCTTGAGTGTCTTATATCTATATTATGACCACTAGTCAATCAGCTAGTGTGGCACAGATAGTTTAGTCATTATGAGCATGTATATACAGCTTTCGAACTCAAAAGTCCATATTTTCTTAACCCTGCCAGCCGTGGGCGATGATTGTGTAGCACTTTATTTTAATAATGTTCGTCAATATGAATATTGAATATTGCTGAATATTGCTTAACTTTCTTTCATAAAATATCGATTTCCATTAGCTTCCTTCGCCGGTGGAATGGGTAATAGACTAGCAAACAGAAAACTACAAATCAGGCCTACAAATTTGCTCATTAATCATTGCGAAACGTCTTTTGGAATACACGGAATATGTATGAGAGAGACTAGTCAAGGTGTAGTTGAAATAGTTTCTGATTACTGAGGTGGAAATGATTATTCTGGTACCGGCATGTATTTTGGTAGAATTTGTACTTTTTTAATTATCGGTTTTTGGAAGAACTTTCCATGAAAGATCACATTAGTAGCCTATGCCTGATCAGGTTATTAAGATGATGACAATCAATAAATTCTGAGCTGTTTTAGGCAACCAACGAATTACCGTGAACTAATGAAATATTTGAATCTGCTCATCACCACCATTTGAGTTTAGCCATGATACTAAGCTCTTCTGTTTTTAAAGATAGTTTCAAAATACATCACATGGCTGGGTGTGTTGCAAGGTTTTAATGAAACGTTCACGGGTGAGAGGGTCGGTGGGAGGCATTTTCTCATGATCTTACCCACTGAATCTAGTCCTTAATCTTGTGATTAGCTTAGAAACGGTTTCAGCCTGTCCGTCAAAACGAGGGCTTGAGTCTACCTAGCTGATGGACTAAACAGTGGATGTGTCTTTTGAATAACAAATTAATGTTAAATTATATGGACTGGGGTATAATCAATTCTGCAATGGTGCCATCAAATTCTTCATAGATACAACATAAAAAGATGTATGATCTCTGCTATAGAGAAAGCAAAATCCCCAAAAGTCATATACACCCTCAACATCAAATGCTTTGAGAATAATATTGTATTATCTCCCAGACGAAAACGAATGAGACACAATCGTGAAGGGATTAGAGAAATTTGAGGATTTTCAGTAGTAAGTCATCATCCCCGCACGAAAACTATCTGACCAGACCATGTATTGGTTAATGGAAACTGATGCGTAGTCAGTATTTATAGGTTTGTACGGTCGTTCAGTGGACAGGTGTCTGCCAGTTTACATATGTTTATCATTCTCTCGTGTTCTTAGCTTACCTGTATATCTGAGACACACCCTGAGAGAATAGGATCCAAATTCACATGAACCAAACACGCAGTGCCGTACAGTTTCCCTGTAATCTCTTTGCGGCAGTGTTCAGTAGCCGATACTAATGTCCATCCCCCATCAGTGGGCCACCCATAGATCTGAAGGATAACATTTAGGAAATATTGTTTGATCAGTATATTGAAGTCATTCGATAAACAAGATAACCTAGTGCGAACTACATGGAGCAAGAATGAGTCGCTTATTTTTAGATGCATCAACATCTCTCTGATTTAACGAGGAACACATGCACTAAGAGAATGAAAATACGCGAGATAATCAGTCCGACAAATGGCATACTCCAGGATTGACTCGGCATAAACACTACCTGATCTTGTATTTCTTCACAGAGTGGCGTACGGTGAAACTGATCTGAGAGGACCTAGGGTTAATTTACGAGCACTGTTTCCTGTGTAAGAGAATACTTGGGCTGTATTTCTTGTCTTACCTGTGGTCTGTAGTCCTTATCATACTCAAACACTTCCTTCACCACCTCATTGCAACTTCTTGTAGATCTCGCAAGGGCGTAGAATTCTGCCGTTTTATCTTTACCTATGCAATGAATAAAATCAGAATAAATATCTGCAGAGAAAGAGAGATACAGGGAAAGAGGGAGTGAGATCCACGTGAAATGGCACAGTTACACTTGTGCCACTCTCCAGCTACTCGTTCCTTCAGCGCTGAATTAGCGACACCAGTTCAGAATTTCAAATTTGTTTATCAGCCTATAGTTATAGCAAGCATAAACACTAAAACTTGATAGGACACAACACATGCATCCAATCGACGACAAATACTGACTCTCGGACCACATGAAAATAGGGTTGCATTATCTGTATGTTAGCGAACAAATGTAAGTGTGGTGAAGGAGACATATTTGTTAGTATAGGTTATAAAAATCCTTGTATGAAATTTCGATTCATTCAGACATTTTGAGCCTCTTACAAAACAAGAAAATGCAGGGCAGAAGCTAGGGAACTGCAATTTACACATACCATTCTTCTCAGATATGGAGTCGGAACAACTAGAAAACTGGCAATCATGAAAGTCGGGTAACGATGAACAGTCCTTCAGGGGAAAAGATACAGACCGAGCTTGTCCACATATCCCACCGTATAATGACTCGTTCGCCGAAACCCTGCAATACAAAAGAAAAAAGTGCGGAGTTTCTTCATGTAGGATAGAATACCGGCAGCTTCCGTGTTTCAGGATAGATCCACGTGCAGCCTCATTGTTG
This sequence comes from Hanleya hanleyi, assembly GCA_036873755.1. Lineage (NCBI taxonomy): Eukaryota > Metazoa > Mollusca > Polyplacophora > Lepidopleurida > Hanleyidae > Hanleya > Hanleya hanleyi. The sequence goes on along the minus strand of JAVTVY010021173.1, from coordinate 33,577 downwards.
TCCTTAGAATTAGATTGTTCCACTGTATCTCGTGACTCACTTACCATTATTACTGACATAAAACTGGATTGCGTAAAATACCTGAAACCAGCTGAATGTAGATCGAGATATTCCGTGCAAAAAATGACACAAAATAATTGGAGATGCTAGATCAGTCTGATAAAGACTGAAGACACATTTGTATATCCATAACTTTTAACGGTTTAGGCTGTATTCCGATCATGATAGCGCTTCAAGGTCCCTTCCTTGGGATATGGGCAATATTTAGCAAAATTCAACTTCTGGTCATCTCCCCCAAAAGATCAACCATAATTCTTAAGCATCTCATCACCTTGTTGGTATAAAAAATATCCTTCAAATTTCAGATTTATAGATTTAACGACTGTACTAATAATGCCACTGACAGTCAGTCGGGTCATCAATTCATTGGTATAGATATTCTCTCCAAAAAACAAAGTCATGTGGTATAGACTTTGTTTCGCTATGAGAACGCTTCACGTAGGAGAAAATGAAGAACTCTTGGTTATTGCATCTAAAATTCATTTCTAAGTGCTAAATGTTAATAATATCCTCGAATTTTTTATATGGATATGCCTACTCATTTCAGTTCTTTCTTTAACGATTTTGACGTCCCAAAATTGGGACGGACGGGGACGGACGGACAAAAGGGCCGATGGACAGACCCGCCAACAGGAGCATGCCCTGTCTACATTGTAGACTGGGAATAATAATGCATAAAGTGGACGTATATACTCACAACCATGATAGTGAGAAGATATTGGGCTGTCTTTCCATGCCTGTGTACACTGTCCCATCTCTTAACAGTAAGTCATCAGTAGTATTTCCATTGTATGACCCGCATAGACCTGAATACAATGAAATGAAAATGTGTGATTAACTTCCCTTTAATTATGTCATTATGTCCAAAGTGTGAGATTCTCACTGGAATCGGACTGGAATCTGACTGAAATCTTGTAGGAATCTCAATGAAATCCCACGGTCTCTGGATCTCGCCAGAATCTCACCAGAATAGGCTTGGAATCTCTCAGCGTCTCAAAGAATCATATTGGAATCTTAATAAATCTCATTTGAAGTTCACTGAAGTCTTGAGGAAATCTGATCAGACTATCACCAGAAACAGCAAAACACTCACCCTCAGTCTGTCCAACATCAAGGGACGACGCCTTCAGCCATACATTGAGGTAGGATCCCGATATTTCTACAGTTAACCTAGTTGTTGTTGGTAAGACCACCTGGAAATATAAAAATATAGTTGACACAGAATGACATAGAATGGGAACCAGATTTCTAATGAGGATGCTAGATCTGACAACGCCTGTTCTATGTTAATCTCTTCAGCAATCGAATCAACAAAGATAGGTTTTCAGCAGAGGCCTGCAGTAACGAATGACAAGAAACCTCCGTTCCCGCCTTTCTAATAATTACGGACAAAGGAAGACAAGGCTGTGTTAAAAAAAAGGGTATGGCTCGTCTTGTGTAATCACGAGGCCAGAATTTAAGTTTAAGCAGCCTTTGGTTGAAGAAAATCATCCAATTTCCTGGGATTGTTCACAAACACTTCATGAAACGGGACCAAAATTTGCCATGATTCGATGCATTCTAGAGATTGTAACTAACCTCAAACATTTTGCCACCGCCATATTCCAAAATTCTCAGATGTCGTTCATTTTCTGGGGAATGGAATAGCTTCTTGATTGTGGGAGATTTCTTACGCTCCTGACTCTTGGCAGGTCCACATCTATCAATGACGAATACATCTCCACCAGCTTTCACGGCCACGGCACAGTTACAGGAGGCGTGCCCATAGCAGCTTCTGTAGAACGTGTTCACCTGTCAAAAGAGATCAATTACATATGGCAACAAACAGCACGTCACATGACGTCAATAAAGTTGTACCGGCTTTCAACTGCATTAAATCAATTAATGAAAATAACTATATTTCTGAATATTAAGAATGCATTCACTAGCGATCTGAAACGATCCAGTTTTTAGTCAAGTGGGTTAGTCCTATCAAATAGAAAATTGCATTTTTATGATGATTTTGCATATGAAACTAAATGCTGGTGGATGTCATAATTATAGTTTCGCCATAATTACCATAAAGTTAATATCTGAAGTCAGAACAATTGCACAATTGAGAAAAAATGGGAGACTGAAGCAAGCAGAGATTCCTCAATGTATGCTCCACACTGAGAGAAATAAGGTGGTCCAAATGACCACTTTTAGGTGGTCCAGCGCCAGGACCACCGAAATGGGTCCCCTTGACCACCATTGCAGTCATAATTTACTACCTCGGTGGCAGATATGACCATCTAGGATGGTAAATCGGATTGACCACACACTCGTACTCAGCCTGACCGCCCTGGGTAGTCATCTTGACAACCCTGTGGGTCCATCTTGAAGCTGACATGAAAACGTGACGGATGACGTATGTCGGGTGATATACCCTTGTGCGCCTTTGGTCTGCTGCGTCGTCATATTGCATTTGCAGAAAGCGGGATGGGTAAATATTATTTATGGCAAGGGAAATGGGTGCTTACAAACCAGAAGCTGGTCGAGATTTGACCTTCGAAATTTCTCTTGGACCATCAAAGTGGTCATTTTCTTGACCATCTTAAGATGGTGGTCAGCTGGACCACTAAGGGTAACGCTTCAGGTACAATTGCTTGACCACCTGAAAGGCCTTATTTCTCTCAGTGCACTCCATCCGGAATGCGGGGTGAAAAATGAAGTTCAAATACACACAATAATTCTTCACTAAGCAGTCAAGAAGTTACAGTCCGTACAAGAACATATATTAATGTTGACGATGAAGGGCCATAACTTGGGGCTGAATCATCGAAAGGGTAACAGACCAAATAGTAACCGAGATATGGACAGGACAAGCATAGGATGATTTTGATGAAGAGTCGTAACTCTGGGCAAAATGATTAAAACGGGCAAAACAAATCACACAAGGCAGGTACTAAGCATCATCCATGTGAGTTTGTAAGTTATGGATCAGATAGTAGGGGTTCGGAGATATTATCCGAACAAGTCTGGCCATACGGGCGGACGGACGGACAGACAAATTGATTCGCATACGTCCTCTTTATTTAAATAGGAGGAGGGGCATAGCGAGCAAATATACAAAACGCTCTCACCTGAATTGGCAGTGTTGTATGCCGGTACAGGATGAATTCTCCTTCGTAGAAGTTGTCATATGATCTACAATTACCAGTGGAGGAAATATATATAGATCCCTCCGGAAAACTGTATAACTTATTGCATTGAACAAGTCGCACATTTATTCACATTTAATTGTGCTTGTATGTAGTTTTTGCTGCAGCCAAGGGGAGTGATAGAAGGTATCTGGGTTGAGGTTCCACGATCGCCAGAGATTTTGGATATCACATCAGTTTTTGCTCAGCTGAATAGCAATCAATCGGATCGATATGCAAGAGGTTGGAGAAATTGTCGACGTCTGGCGACTAAAGAGCACCCATCTGACTCTACAGGGAAGCTTCCCTCGGCATCTCACATTCAGACCCGAGAATACTCACATAAATGAGTTCTACATTTTATGAAAACTGTTCACTCAGGCATTTAGATTTTTTGTGATAATATTGATAACCACATCTGAATTATTTGGTTTTTGGAAATCTGGTCTTCAAACTTCCTCGCTAACGTCTAAACTTCATACGACAAATATGTGAACTCTCAGATGATCAAACCATACATTTAAATTTCGTCTTGGAAATGATTTTAGGAAAGTTAAAAGGTAAATAATTAGAATAAATCCGAAAAACCTCACTCCTTCAACTAAAAGCATAGATAAGTTTGAAAAGAAGTAAAAGTTCATGGCTTGAAGCTTAATAGTATAGGAGTTATCAAAATGCCAATCTGAACAAAAGTGATGGAAATTTAAGAGAAAAAAACGGGCGAAAACTAGCGAGGGGTAAATGAGACATTTTTTTCTGCAATTCATGACCGGTAATTTCTTAAACTAATTTAAATGACATAACCCAATGCCAATCTACTTAATTTTCAATAGGATTTCGTAAAAAGTGTGGAGAACGTTAATTACTTGATCAATTGATCACCATTTGTTAGACACACACGGTCGACGAATACTCCAGTCTTAAGTGGGTATCTCCAGGCGTCTAACGGCTCATTTTAAAAGCTTAATTTTCTGTATAAAAATATATTTATCCCTTTTTTCACCAACCTTCGGAGTTGATTACTAATTTCTCTGTTATGCGAAAAATAATTTTCGAATATTGGAAGCTTTTTATGAATCCTGGGCCCTTAATATGTTATACTCCTCCTTAGTCTGGACAGAAATAAATAATGTATTCTACCTTTTTCATAAACACATAAACTGTATCAGATGAAAACGTTTCATTGTTCCACCAGAACTGGCGTCTAAAGAAGCAAGTTATTACTTAATTAAACAAAGTGAATACGAAGATCTTGCCAATACGTGCAGTAAAGATAGCATACCTGCCATCAAACGTCGTCATATGGGGATCATTGATTGATTTACATATGGCTGTTCCATCTCTGTCCTTCACTTTAACCTACAGGTAAAAAGGACAAGACTATTGAAAGTAGGTTTCAAACAGAAACTGTGATTGAAAATCATGTCATACGTCCTACACCCACAATATTTCCTCCAAAATAAAGGTAGGTAACTTGCAAGATCGTGAAAAATATGCTCTATATATTTTTAATCTGAACAACATTCAAGTGGCCTAATTTCACACTTTAAGATTTCCCGGAGCAAGCTTTGTATACTTCTACTTCAAGAACTGGAGATCATTAATTCTTCAATAAATCAACTCAGACAATTGTATAATTTGAGGGAGAAAAGAAACTAAAATCACCAAACCTGTATTGTTTTGATATGGATATTTTGAGTCACTGAGACATTGGCGGTTGGAAGGCTAGCCGAAATCAAAATGTCACGAGTTTGGTCTCCATCGAGGAGGCCATCTACAGTAGCCCTGAGAGTCGCCAGGTGCATCAAGTCCCAGTCTGTTGTTGTGAGTACGATATCGCTCCGAGCTTGATTGGTCATCGGGGTCCAGCCAATAACCATGGCCTGTTGTAGAATTGTCCCAGACAGTGGACATGTCAAATCTTCACGGACAACTGGAATCGTAAAGTCCACTCTCACCACACATGATTCATTTTGGTTTCTCCATTCACCGGAGCAGAACAGGAATGGTGGAAAGTTAGCCCGAATGTTAACAGTCACCGATTCTCCGCCTTCAAACAGTTCGTACATAGTTTCGCCAAGATACTGCAAGAGGAATACGGCGGGAAAATACATTCAATCTATCCGTATTACAGGCTTATAGCAAAACTATTGTACAATAATCAGGAGTCAGTAAGCTGTAGTAGCTAAATGAAGTAATCAACTAAAATAGATTCGTTAAGTTTAACGCAATAACAACAGTCCAGTTATTGCCTGGTCCATGACGGCATATTGTGGATCGTTTCTGCCCCATTTCTCTTTATGCTTTAATATATGCGGAATTATTTTTACCTAGAGAAGACTTGCAAATTTCCGACTTGAAATTGACAGAATACTAATTAAGGTAACATGTCTTCTTTGAATAGCAACATTCACGTGAGTTACAACTATTTAAAAAAAAATTCCCCTGACATACGCAAATGATGAAATGGAACTGAAACAACCCACAGACTGCTACCGCCAACCAGGCCATATCTGGACTGTATTTTCGTTATTTTGGGGATAACACTATCTTAGAATAGCACAAATGCTAGTGCTGAAAATTTGGTCGAGTCCCGTGCGGGATTCGAACCAGCGACCCCAGAGTCAGGCACCTAATCGCCAGCACTGTATGTCGGCGATCTAAACCACTCGGCCAACGGGCCCGTTGGTACCTGACTCTGGGGTCGCTGGTCCGAATCCCGCACGGGACTCGACCAAATTTTCAGCACTAGAATTTGTGCTATTCTAAGATTGTGTTATCCCAAAAATAACGAAAATACTGTTATACGATCACTTTCTAAATCTGGACTGCTTTACTGATTAATATTATCATTTCTCAAACACAGCAGAAAAAAAAACAATTGGTAAAAATTATCTCATCTACTGCCTATATAAACCCGTGAAGCTAACACTGTTAGTTGACACTTATATGTTTGCATATACAAAATACATATAATAAATTATATGCACAGCCATTACACCTACCTCAATTTGAGGGTAGTAGGAGTTGGTACTTCTCTCAATGGGACTGGTCGTGATGTTACACTCATCGCGTTTACATGCCACTAAACCACAGTATATCTAAGGAATAGAACCATAACTTTATTTAATGTGAAAGAGAAAAAACATTCAGCAATTATATAATCTCTGTGGAATCTTTGAAGGAACCCCTCATAGAATCTCTATGGAAGCTATGAGGAATATTCGTAGAAACTTCTTTGGAATCTCCATCGAATTTGTATGCAATCCCTTTGGAATCTCAAAGGAATCTTTGGAGAATCTATTTGGAATCGATATGGAGTTGTTAAAGTATCTCTATGGATCGTCTATATAATGTCTATGGATAATCTATACAACCTCCAGAAAATATTTTCAGAATCTCAGTGACATCTCATCTCTTTATCATTTGAATGGAATCTTTAGAATCTCTATGAAATCTCTATTTAATGTCTTTAAAACGTCTATGGAATCTTTATGTAATGTAGAAGGAACACCGATGGAATCCCTATAGAACGTCTAAAGCATCTCTATAGAACTATTGAAACAATAGAATCCCTTATGAGATGTCTTTAGAACCTCTATAGAACATATATGAAATGTCTATGGCGTATCTACGAAATGTCTATAGAACCTCTATGGAATCTCTAAAGAATATCTAATGCATCTCTTATGGAATGTCTTTAGAACCTCTATGGAATGCCTCTAGAACCTCCCTGGAATATTTGTAGAACATATATAGGATCTCTATGGAATCTCTATGATGTGACTATAGATTGTCTGTGGAATGTCTATAAGAACCTCAGTAGAATCTCTACGGAATGTCTTTAGAAACTCTATAGAACATCTATGGAATATCTATGGAATGTCTATTGATCCTCTTATAAAATTTCTTAGAATGTCTCTGTAGATTCACTATGGAATCTCTATATCATGTGTATAAAACCTCTAGGAAATGTCTATGGAATATCTATAGAGCCTCCACCACGGCTTCTTTATGGAATTTGTATAGAACTTCTATGGATTCTCTATGGAAAGTCTACTGAACGTCTATAGAATCTCTATGGAATATCTATATAATGTCTATAAAACCTCTATGAAATCTCTAAAGAATGTCTATAGAGTCGCTATGGAATTTCTATGAAATCTGTACATTTATTGATTCTCTATGGAATATCTATTCAACATCTATAGAATCTTCATGGAATATCTATAAAAACCTCAATAGAATCTCTACGAAATGTCTTTAGAATATCTAAAGAATATCCATGAAATGTATATGGAATATCAATGGAATCTCTACGAAACGTCTATAGAACCTCTATGGAATCTCTATGGAACATCTAAAGCATCTCTATGGAATGCAAATAGAACCTCTGTAGAACCTCTATAGAATGTCAACAGAATCTCAGTAGAATATCTGTGGTATGTCTCTAGAACCTCAATGAAAAACTTATATGTAATCTCTATATGGAATGTCTATAGAACCTCCCCGGAATGTCTGTAGAACGTCTTTAGAATCTCTATGGAATCTCCTTGGGAAGTCTGTAGAACCTCTATGGAATGTCTATAGAACAACTTTGGAATCTCTGTGCGAAACAGCTCACCAATTACCAATATACGAGTTGTCAGAGCATTTCCATCATAGCTCTGTAGATTTGTATCTAATACCGCTTATGCCGGTGCTAGGGGCCGTGTGGTCATATCATCCAAGTTGCCACATGAACAGGTACAATAATAGCGTACCTGAGATACAACACATATCACGAATCGTTAGATTCTTGGTATGTGCTTTAGAATAGGTTAACCGGAAGACTTTTCTGTGAAGTCATGTGTCTCTGTCAGTATGTCGGCACCTCTTCCCACTTCCCTTATATGTGTTGTAATATCTATATCGCATATAAAATCTCGATGGAATGTCCATAGAACATATAGAAAATCTCCATGTTATGCCTACATAAACTCTGTCAAAACTCTATGAGTTACCTGTAGAATATCTAAGGTATCTCTATATAATCTTTATAGAACATCCATATAGACTAGAGCCCATGTAAAAACTCTATAGAATCACTGAGATATTTAAATATATCTCTATTTTATCCCCATGGGGTCTCTACACCATGTTTACTAGGACCTCTATGATATCTTTATAGAATCTCTATGGTATCTTCATAAATTTAACTCCATTAAATTCCCTGTTGGTGTATTACAGCAGCTGCCTGGTCATACAGGACAGGAGCGATAACCGACACGGCCACATTGCCACCCACAAAAGAGAAAGGTTCTATAAAATCGGCAAGTGTCGTTGTGGCAAGGTTTCCAAATAGCAAAACTTTGATTATGTCATTCAAATTTTCTTGTCCAGCCCCGTTTTGTCAAGTTGAACATATTGTGGCAAGGTATCCACATACTAAATTTGGAAAACGTGTATTATGACATACGGGCACGTCATAATGACCCGAACCAGTAAAAACCGGATTTTTTTTTCCATGTCAGAAAAAAGACACAAGGCAATTACCATGGATTCAGTCATGTTTTTTGATGATTATACGATGATTGTGCCCTAATTTGGAAAAGACTGTTCTTTGGCGAGGAATTCTTTCCATTTTGGAAAGGTAAATGCATGTAGTTGTGCACGTGGTGTACATGTAATTCTGCAGAAAGGTATATTGAGAATGTATATTTTTCATTACTTGAATTAGCCTGTTTGATTGTAAGCAAAAAATGGTCAATATCCAAGCATGGAAGGCATGCATTCCTCTAATCTTAATAAAATCTCTGTGGAAATATTGTACAATCTATTCCCAGTGAAGATATACTCTCAAAATCCCAAAGGATTTCAATAAAATCTGTATGGAATCGCGCTGTACAAAATCTCTACAAAACACCGACATTGAAATATATCGAATTTCTATAGAATCACTACAATGGAATCTCTATTGGATATATAAGGAATCTCTATGGAATCTCTCCAGAATATATATGGAACCTCTTTGGAATTTCTGTAGAATGTCTATGGGACCTCTATAGAGTCTCTATGGAATATCTGTAGAATCTATGTCGAATGTTTATGAAACCTCCATGGAATCGATATATGAACTAGATGGAATCTCCACATGGAACCTTATTGAAATCCCTTTGATATCCCTTGCTGTAAATTATTACATACTTGAACACGTCTTCTCGTACCTTCATGCCGTACTCAAATTTGCTGACCATTGTATGATCAATGAAATCTGACAACAAAGTGGCGTCCACTTCACTCTCTCTGAAGATCTTCTCATCAGCAAACCAGCGGACAGATAGCTTGATGTCGGGTGCTGTATTGATGGTGGCAGTCCATTCACAAGAAAACACAAAACTGCCCGTCTCATTGCTGACAAAAGTTTTCAGAACAGGGGTACTGCCAACCTGTGGATATTCTGTGAAAATGGAAATTTTATTTTTAGATTACACAGTGTTCATCTGTCCGAAAATGTACCACGTGATTACCGTTGAAATGCAAGGCTTTCAAAATGGTGTCTTTGTATTTTCTAATATAGCAAAGAATAAACTGACATAAATCAGTGTGAATGTGAACAATGTAAACAGGCTGGAGATCTGTACAGCAGAAATTTAGTCTGCTTATCTATATTGACTCCAATCTATTGAACATAAAAATCTTTTTGTTTACCCAAATGGGTGTCGCTGTAAGATATACCCGGTTTACAATGACGCGAATGTCCACCAATCCCGATATCACTTCATAATGGCTTGAAGGCGACATCAATATAGTTGCTGTTTGGTTGGTTCAGCAGAATCAGACGCCATGCTATGGGATATATTTGATGTTGCCGCGGTCTGGCTAGTGCGGCGCCATAATGTGGGGTACATATATGGACTGTTCTTTGACATAAACTTGGAGACGGTGAACCTATTCCCCCCCGATTACAATTATTCCAAATGCGGCCTTGATGTCATAATGTTATTTATTATTCACTGAATTCACTGGGCGCGCTGAATTCCAAATTCAATTGAAGTAAGTAAGATATACTATAGCGAGAAAGACGATTGGGGAGCATTGGTAGGATATTGATTTATTAAGTTTGCTTTGGTTCATACGTCACTGTGGTATTAGTATTGACACTGTGCTGTATCTATAGTCTAGCAACCCCAATGTATATTGATGGATATTGAAGATACGCCACGCTTCCATCCGCGCTGTCTTCGAAAGGGGTCAACTTGGGGGAATAATTTTCATTGTGAGAAAGGCACAGAATCGAAATTTTAGTATATTTTATTGACTGACATAAAATAAAAGATAATCAAACGAAAAACCATTTGCCTTTAATCTGCTTCTCTCAATTAGTAAGTGATACAGGTGAAGGGCGGACCAGTCATAACGAACCAAATGCGGTACAGAAGCATTTAAGCAATACGGTCATATTTCCAGATGTGAAACTGTGGTGGGGCATGATAAACAGTCTAAGCAGAAGGTTTATTGAATAAAGACATTATACAATTACATTTATTCTAACCGGAATGATTTATACATACGAAAAGTGGTAAATTATAATAGGTAATAAATAGATGACTTGAAGCCATGTTACCCGTTCTGTTGGTCCAGGCTGTCAGTAATATAGATGGGTCACACACCAGGCTTTTGTCTTCACCGTTAACATCACCAACCAGATGGCATGAATTATCGATGAAACAAAACCCTTCCTGTAGTAACAAAATAATGATGAAAATGTCAATACTGCTCTAGGTCTGTATCAGTGGAGAGACAGACAGTAATATGGAAGATGTATAGTTCACTAATACAAGAGAAACAAGAATGGCTTATAGGGAAATCACAAGAATGTATCATTTTCGACAGAAATATGTATAATGCTCAATCGGGAGATTGCTTTTCTGATGGTCAGACAAAGAAAACTTGATCACCCAGGTCTCCTGCAATCAGGAGTGTCAGTCTACCGTGAATCTACCTGGCCTGGGATTTTTGTGATGTACCTGACTTAGGCGTCCATATTTTTCTTACCTCGGCCAGGCTCTATCAGAAAATTTGAAATAATCCAAGATGGCCGCCTTGATCACGCATTTCGGACGGACTTTTGCGATAAGATTTTTTGTTATTAGTACAAATTCTTCGCAAAAATTTAAAAATCGACAGAAAATAGATATTGGCCACTTTTATGAAAAAGGCAAAAATAAATGGAGACACGAGTCAGAACCGACAAAGAAAACTTGATCGCCATCCGTTGATGCCAGTTCGAAGAACCTAATTCATAAAAAAAAACTGAAGTATATAAACACAAGTTAGTTTTTTGCAAGAGAGAAACGAGAAAGGGCAACTTTTCAGCATCCTCATGGCCATCATTTTGAATTTACACATGATCTTCTGATCGGGGAGAGGAATCCAAATACGATTAAAATTACCCTAAGACGCTCGTTTCGCAGATAGGACAAAAAGCTTGGCCCCAAGCCCAAAAGGTGTAATATGTTGGTGATGTTCAATGTAACTACCTTCACTGAGCATGCCTCTCCAACACAGTCGAAACACTCTGGATTGTAGACGTAGAATAACTTCTCTGCACTAACTTGACCTCCACCATTGGTGACTGTGATCAAGTAAGACGCAACAGTTTCCATTCTGCATATGACCCGTTCATGGTTAATGAAAACCGCTGTTGTCGTGATGACAGAATCCGTCGATTTTTGGTAGGAACTGGCGGTCAACTGTGAAATAAAATGTCATATACTGATCATTGTTAGCTTGAACACAGCCATTACAATATTCTCAAAATAATATTTCCAGTCCCAAATCTATCACTCTCGACAAAGCTATTGCCAGTCGGAACGCATCTATTGTTAAATAGGAAATAACATGTCCAGGTAATGAGGTAAAGGCTAACGTACTGACAAGAAGTCAAATAAACACACAGGGCAAAATTATGACTGCATTCAATTTCCAATTTCAATGCTGATTTTATCGTTGGAAATTTTACTTCCTCTGATTGACATACAGTCATAGTGACGTAAAAGTATGTCAGTGTACACCTTCTACATACAGGGTACGTATGTCTTGGTTTCAGAAGCTTAGCTGGTAAAGAAACTCAAATATGGTCCGGACGTTCTTGTGCACCGATAGACTATATACATGTAACGAAGGGAAAACGGTTACACACAGATGAAATTAGGCAAGTGCACACCTGCTACATATATTTTGTCCGGATTTTCTCACCATATATCCAAAAGCAATAGAAATATCGTCCGGACAAGTTTGACCGGACATTCAAACGCACCCCCCCCCCCCACACACACACATGACTTAGAGGACAAGGCGTAATAACTAGCAGCTAAAGCCCCAGTCACACTGTCAGGAATTGGGCGGAGAATGCCGGCAAATGCCCATGAATATTTTAATCTTGTCGATTCGTGTCAATTCGCCTGTAGAGGGCCTCTTTGAAACTGTCCTACGAATCCCTTACGCATGTCGTAGGTTCCTTGTACGACAGCCATAAGCATTTAACAAGAATCATCAAGAATGAGTACGCATGCAGTACGATTCAATGAAGAACGCCCTACGCATCAACACGGCAGCCCATGAACTCACTACGAATGCTCGATAATCTGCTACGAATGAGCACGTATGCAGTACGATGTGAGTACGAATGCAGTACGAACCTGTTACGCTGTGACACGACAACCCAGGAGGCCACGCGAACCTATATATATGATCCGTCTTCTGTGAAATGTACAACATACGATGGTCTTCGCGAGAGATCGTGTAGCAATCCTATGAAATCGTACGAGATTCGCGAGGAAGCGTAGCCTATTCTTCATGAAACGTAGCGCCAGTATTCGTAGTACTGTCGCGGTTATTCGTAGTACTGTCGTGGGTATTCGTTGTACTGTCGCCACACATCGTGTTGAATTCTTCTCAGTATCGTAGTATGATCGTACAAGAAGCGTAGAATGCGTCCAACATTCATCGTACAATGCGTACGGCATTCTTGCTGATTTGTGACCGAAAGAACTACTACGACTACCCACGAATATACACGATAGGAAGAGAATGCATGCGAGAACGCAGTAGGATGGTGCCAAGAATGCCATACGTATACCATTTAATCGTACTTGGCCGGCGAATGTTTTGAACGTTTCAAAACTTTCGTACTCCCTCCGAGAATAGACAAGAACGGTCACGATCTGCGACGAACCTCGCAAGATGCCAGCACGAATTGCCAAGAATGAACACGACTTTCCAGTTCGCGGTGATTCGCCTACCCAATTCTTGACAGTGTGACTGGGGCTTTACAGGAATAGGGAATAGAGAGTTTTCAGCCGGTTAAAGGACAACGTGGATCGCGTGGACACCCGCTTAAAATAACAGCTGGAAAAATGTTAAATAAGAGAGTAAGACAAATACAGTATTCGGTAACAGCAAAACAAATATGTTTTATCATACCTCTAATTTTTGTAGGTGACACACAAGATTTTCGCTTTTCACGAATGTGAGTCCTGTCAGGACTACAGAATTGCAGTTGTCTTCACGGAAGTTACACAGTCCACCATTGGGTATAGCGTTGACGACAGGTGGTCTGTCCGACGGCACTGAACACAATGGTCCAATAAATGACCCATCACAAGCACAAATACCTAAGACAGGAAACAGGAAATCGTAACCGCAACAGCTCATCATCAGATGCATATGAAAGAACTGAAATTACATGTCTAAACTATTGCATATAATATTGACAACGTAACATTGGCGCTGCTTAGCGTAGATTTGGCTCCAAATCAGATAGAGTTTAATTGGCAAAATCAAATATAAATTATGGAAGCAATTATTCAGTTATCATAGAAAATACTGTCTGGTTATATGCTCATTAAACTACGCCAGATTCTTTATAAAGGCATGTGGTACTTTTGTTCAGCCCGTCCAGAACGATAACCGATTTTAGACATTAACGATCCATTGGTTCGGCAAGTGTATCGGTTTAAAGAATATATTGGTTCTGGGTTGCCCTCGTATGTTTGGATAGGTATGAGATAAAAATAGCCCAATGAGCCTAAAACTCCTCAGCTTTTGGGATTCAGATGGATGTGTTGCTTAATTAGGAAAGTTTGATCCTGCTTCAGTTTTCATATACGTGTACCGCAAAACTGTTTGAAAACTGAGCCCAAATCAATTATAATCTTTAAAAGGGTTCTATTCCATTGTCCGTATACATTGTGTATATATATGAACGGTCTAGCTTGGAATCTTCAAGGATATATTTTATCTATTTTATCTGACTTATCTATATTGACTCCAATCTATTGAACATAAATATTTTCAATAAGGTTCCATCTGGAGTAATAGCACAGACATTTTTACAATATTTTCCTGGTGAAAGGGGTGGAAGATCACCGTTGACCGTTGACATATTTGCCATTGGTAATTTCAGTACCTGGCATGTATCCACTCAAACCAAGAAATGAATTTCGCTAGTTTCCTGATCTTGAACTCTGACCCATGTACGTGACATCTCCGTGACCCCATAGATGAGAGAATTCGATAGAAGTGTCAGGATGATATGACTGGATGAAGTATCATATCTGCTTACGGCATGGGGACAGTGAGGCAGCGCTATAAAAATGTGGCAACGGCAATGTACACATAGCAAGCATCTACTATATCGAGGTACTGCATCTAATATTGGTAGCTTCATAACCGTCGCGATACGACTGAGGAAAATGTTGAAACGACGTCAACTCATACCAACTCGCTTACTCTTTAGTGATAATTCTTCAAAGACGCGCCTTGTTGGCAAACATATAGAGATTGATACATGTAGTTTGTAGACAAACATCAGATTAAATCACCGTCACGTTTGTAATAGATAATCACGTTCATCAAATACGGTGTCGGAGATAAACTTCTAACATACTCACCCTTGACACAGCTGCCATGGCCACTACACTGATTCGGGCAGAGAAGGTCGAGCTTGGAGGTTGGGGGAACCAGGATACCAGTCGTATTGGAGATTTCCCAAAGATCAACATTGTAATACAACACTGTCATACAGCGACGGAGGAAATTATTCAGATGTTCCTGAGCCCAGTCTAGGCTGTCTGTTATCTGTGACAAAACAAAACACAGGAAATGAATACGAGGTATTCTGATCCAACCGAATCTGAAGGCCGGCGGCTAGGGTGAGAGACGATGTGTGTTCAATTCCCGTCAGAGCTGAACTGATTGCTTAATATTTTTACTATATACAGGAATGGCTTCACTCTTAAAACGCTAATGTTAGATTTAACATCTAGAGTGTTGGAGGAGGGAAAGCACTTAGAAAGTGTTGTATTAACCACTTTTAAGTGTTGGATACAACAGCTAAAAATGTTGCATTTAACACTTATGTGTTATAAATACACCGCTTTCTAAATGCTTTCCCTCCTCCAACACTCTAGATGTTAAATCTAACATTAGCGTGTTAAGAGTGTTGTAATAATATCAGTCACATACAGACCAAATGGCATATATATTAAGCCAAAAATTATGACTGAATGATAAATTCTTCTGTGATAGATGAATCAGAGTCAACGTGACTGACTAGTCTTGCATGCTTGTGTTCACAAAAAATCTAAGCGCAGTGGTTTCGATCCCAAATGGGAATCGCATCTACAGCACATAACACAGGCAAATTTTGACTGACCCTTACTGCTCGGTTTGTGACTATGTGGTTCCGCAAAAGAGGGACACCACACAGTACTGATCAGCTTCACCTTTGTACCAATCAATTATTGAAAAGATCTAATAGTATGCTTTCTGTTCCGAAAATGTATTGCACACTACTCTGCAGTTACCATCAAGTTACCATGCAGTTGCGAACAGTAACTGAATTACACAAGGTTATTCTACGGATAACAACTTCCTTATTGCTGTGCAGCTGACGTTTCGTTGGGAATATTTCTCATTAGCTTTGAAAAAGTTTGAAGTATCTCCAACAAAACATCAGCTGCAGAGCAATAAAATTGTTATCCATAGAATAGCCTTGTGTCATATACGCCGCTTTCTAAACGCCTATCAAAGGAAGTAACTGTATGGACAGTAACTAGTACTGATCATTACATACAATTTACTGGTGCAGTACTGTTAATAAACTGTGAGGAACTGTGCATTAACCAATTACATAAACTAGCCGATCAGTATCGGTATTGTGCAGTTATATGACTGAACAATAAAAAAGGTACACCACGCAGTTCTGTGCAGTGAAAATTTGTCTGTGATGTAGTATCTGTGTTCTAACAAAGAATTATAATGAACAGAAGTGAATATTTCATGGTTCAGAATGAAACGGAAATCAAATTTCAGTCGGAATGGAAGGTACTGTTTCTGTGAATATATGTTCACCCTGATGTCCTCTACACAGTTCTGGATGATGCCAGTGAATCCGATCTCAGGAATATCCAAGCACTGACCACCGACCGCCGAGTTGATCAGGTAATCTCTACAGTACGACATAGCCATTGCTTCTGTCCGATTACTAGGTGTCGGCCATGTGTGATCCTGAAAACAATAGAATAATGACGAGAACATTTCAAGAAGATGTGTAACCAGTACCCTTTCTCCACAAGAAGCATTTAATGTAACGACATTTGTCCTTCATTTCAGCTGGTTTAGTTTTGTTTTACTTGAAGGTTGATGAAGGAAGTGGGGCATATTACAAGCATGAAGGACAAAACCCAGTCCAGGGGCTAACAAATGATCTTCAATTTCAGAATTTGAAATTTGAATGTGGGCGATATAAAATTCAAACACAGGCGAGCAATATGATTGTCCCATTGTGCACGACTACCTCACCTGTGCTATGTATGTGGTATTGTATTCCCAGCGTATTCTCTCTTCGGTTTGTTGACATCCGACGGTTGAAACAGCTTGATCTATTAGAGCTTCTGTGATATCTATCTCTGAAAGTTGGAAAAATTAAACAACCCGTATAGATATCCAATCTGCGTAATAGGTAAACTATTAAACGGGGAGGGGTTGGATACACCCCCAGAGATAGAGGTTCCAATGACTCCATCATACGAGTTTATTAAGCCATGAACTTTCAGATCTAGAATATATGGACGAGGTCAGAGAGTGTGTAGATGCTGGGTTAAGGGGGTGTGAGAATACTTTGTTGCGGGGATAGAGAAGTGAAATACATCCCCAGGAGCAGTGACTGGAGGAATACATCTCTAGGGGTAGTGACTGGAGAAATACATTCACTGAATCAGTGGCTGGAGGAATACATCCCTTGAGAAAAAAGTGACTGAACGAATACATCTCAAGGAGCAGTGACTGGAGGAATACATCACTTGAGGCAGTGACTGGAGGAATACATCCCCAGGAGCAGTGGCTGGAGGAATACATCCCTTGAGAAAAAAGTGACTGGAGGAATACATCTCAAGGAGCAGTGACTGGAGGAATACATCACCAGGGGCAGTGACTGGAGGAATACATCCCCAGGGGCAGTGACTGGAGGAATACATCCCCAGGGGCAGTGACTGGAGGAATACATCCCCAGGGGCAGTGACTGGAAGAATACATCCCCAGGGGCAGTGACTGGAGGAATACATCCCCAGGGGCAGTGGCTGGAGGAATACATCCACTGAGGCAGTGACTAGAGGAATACATCCCCAGGAGCAGTGACTGGAGGAATACATCCCAAGGAGCAGTGACTGGAGGAATACATCCCCAGGGGCAGTGACTGGAGGAATACGTCCCAAGGGACAGTGACTGGAGGAATACATCCCAAGGGGCAGTGGCTGGAGAAATACATCCATTGAGGCAGTGACTAGAGGAATACATCCCCAGGGGCAGTGACTGGGGGAATATATCCCCAGGGGCAGTGACTGGAGGAATACATCCCCAGGGGCAGTGACTGGAGGAATGCATCCCAAGGGGCAGTGGCTGGAGGAATACATCCATTGAGGCAGTGACTAGAGGAATACATCCCCAGGAGCAGTGACTGGAGGAATGCATCCTAAGGGGCAGTGACTGGAGGAATACATCACCAGGGGCAGTGACTGGAGGAATACATCCCAAGGGGCAGTGGCTGGAGGAATACATCACCGGGGGCAGTGACTGGAGGAATACATCCCCAGAGGCAGTGACTGGAGGAATACATCCCCAGAGGCAGTGACTGGAGGAATACATCCATTGAGGTAGTGACTGGAGGAATACATCCCCAGGAGCAGTGACTGGAAGAATACATCTCAAGGAGCAGTGACTGGAGGAATACATCACCAGGGGCAGTGACTGGAGGACTACATCCCCAGGGGCAGTGACTGGAGGAATACATCCCCAGGGGCAGTGACTGGAAGAATACACCCCCCGGGGCAGTGACTGGAAGAATACATCCCCAGGGGCAGTGGCTGGAGGAATACATCCCCAGGGGCAGTGGCTGGAGGAATACATCCATTGAGACAGTGACTAGAGGAATACATCCCCAGGAGCAGTGACTGGAGGAATACATCCCAAGGAGCAGTGACTGGAGGAATACATCCCCAGGGGCAGTGACTGGAGGAATACATCCCAAGGGGCAGTGACTGGAGGAATACATCCCAAGGGGCAGTGGCTGGAGGAATACATCCATTGAGGCAGTGACTAGAGGAATACATCCCCAGGGGCAGTGACTGGAGGAATATATCCCCAGGGGCAGTGAATAGAGGAATACATCACCAGGGGCAGTGACTGGAGGAATACATCCCAAGGGGCAGTGCCTGGAGGAATACATCACCGGGGGCAGTGACTGGAGGAATACATCCATTGAGGCAGTGACTAGAGGAATACATCCCCAGGAGCAGTGACTGGAGGAATGCATCCCAAAGGGCAGTGACTGGAGGAATACATCACCAGGGGCAGTGACTGGAGGAATACATCCCAAGGGGCAGTGGCTGGCGGAATACATCACCGGGGGTAGTGACTGGAGGAATACATCCCAAGGAGTAGTGACTGGAGGAATACATCCCCAGGGGCAGTGACTGGAGGAATACATCCCAAGGGACAGTGACTGGAGGAATACATCCATTGAGGCAGTGACTAGAGGAATACCTCCCAAGGAGCAGTGACTGGAGGAATACATCCCCAAAGGCAGTGACTGGAGGAATACATCCGAAGGGGCAGTGACTAGAAAAATATATCCCCAGGGACAGTGACTGGAGGAATACATCCCCAGGGGCGATGACTGCAAAATATGTTTGTTGCATGTTACCTTCCAGAATGTATGGGATTAGTTCTTGCTTTAAAAAATCGTCGTAAAGCTAATCTGTTTCCTATATTAAATAACCCTAGCAAAGTGCTCTCCAACTGGCCACAGCATCGAAAGAGAAAGCATTAGATGTGGGGAACACGGTGGACGGCCAAGAGGAATATAATATCGTTCATGCAATCCGTGAGATATGTAAGAGCTGGGAAAGATTGTCGACATCTGGCGGCTACAAAGCAACCATATGACTCTACAGGAAAGCCTACCCAGGCACCTCACATTACAATGAACGAGCATCGATGGTGTCTGATGGAGTGAAAGGCCGCAACATGGGGTTAAGATGGCAAATGCAAATTTTGACATGTCCTGCAAAAACATGTCCTCCCGCACCTTTGAAATATCCTCCCCTATATTTTGACATGTGCTGCGGTTTGACATGTGCTGCATAATCTCTCCTCCCACACATTTTGATATCTGTCCACACGAACCGTTTCGTTGTATGTTGTATGTGGGGTTCCAAAGATTGTAAGCACAGATGTACACTACTACACATGTACAACCTCAAATGAACGTTAAAAAACTGATTCACGATAATTAAAGAATTTTGCACCCATAATAAGAAAAGTGACCGGATTGGGTAAACGGGGAGTTTTTGTTTAAGTAGATTACGTTTTGGTTGTCCGCCGAGGATAGCTGTCTACCGACAAATCAAGACAGTTCCGTCGACCTCCGGTAGTTTCCAACAAAGCTATCTTTTTATGGGTTTCCGGAAACCTGGTTAGTTATCCAACTTCTTTCCTAAACATAACCTGTTTAAAAATCGCAAACTAAGCAATGGCAATATATGTCGATGCCAATTTCAAGTTTATCATTTGCATTTGTGAAGTGTGATATTGCCGATCAAGTCGAATCAGGAGACCCAGGACGATGGGGAATATGAAACATATGTTACTTTTAGCACCATCACCACAGTAAACAGGACATCCATCGGGTTGATAATTGTTCAACATTCACATGGCAGAGATTGAGTTTGGAGAACTTCCATGCAGGAAAATAATGTTGAGTTCAAATACTGCATATTGTATATGTCATATATACCAGGCCTAACTTCCTGTCGGCGTATTAGACACGGTATATATACCCAGGTCTAGTCTGTTTAGAGTGGATTAGGCGTAGCATTGGACGATCATTGAATAAAACGCCCATTCGAGCACAATATCACAGCCAATATCTCGCGTCCATTGTCACGTGTCATCATGTTAATACCAATGGTATCATTTCTGATTGGTTCCATGCCAGGACATTTGAACCCACTAAACCCATCTCTCGAAATAAAATGAAGCTTGGATCCTGAGACAAGACACTTGTGATTGCTGACAAGGCAAGTGTGACAGATGGACAAACGAGAAATATTAGGAAAACAAAAATCTATCATATGTGGCGAATAGTTATTTAACTCACTCGCTACAAGAAGACGCTGTTTGATAAATCTAGTTTGTAGGTTATTATCCATAAATAATGTAATTCTAATGACCGTTGGATATGCGAATGTGTTGGTTAATCTCTGACAGTTTCTTATCACATGATAACTGACCTCCTATCTGAGTGACTTGGGATGGGGGACAGTTGATCACAGAGGAGGAGCTACATCCCCTCTCGCCGAGCTCCAGACATGTACAATATGGTGTTACGGGATCACCCTGTGAACCCTCAGCGCAGATACCCCAGTAGTGGGTCTCACTCCTATTCACTCTGTAACAGCAAAGGAGACAATCAATGACAGATATTACGATAATATTATGACCATTTTTAGTACATTGATCGAATTATCAATCTGTTATTTCTCTAGATCCAATTTGATCAAATGCATGAATGAGGAAATAGACATCAAATTTAAAAGTAGATCATACCTGCCTTTCCGAACAATAACAGTGAAAGTCACCAGTGTTTGAATTAATCGTTAATATGATATAAATTCCCCCTCTCCTCACACATTTAAATCTGATTTTACGTCAATTTGGAGTTTGTATTCGAACCAAAGGTCAACATACGATTACAAGCATTATTACTTCTACAAAAATATTTACCGCCAGCTCTCCGAGAATTCAGTCGCAGTACGACCTTGGAAATCGTTTTCGTTGTCATGGTCGAAACTGCCACATAGTCCTGAAAAAAAAATCGATCCATAATAAGGGTTCCATGTCGGTATGGCTGGGAAACTATAAGCATTGATGTGTTATATTATTATCATTGGGCAATGTAAAGCCGAAAGTGGTGGTTCCGAGGCAGAAAATTTGAGATGAGATGTTCATGGACCCAAAATTTCGATTATGGGTTCACGGAGGGTTAAAAGGTGACCCTAGTCATTTGCTCGGTAAAAAATAATGGCTGCCATCGATCCATATATTCGCAGTTATATCGGAAATATATACGGTATCGTTATGGCAATATTGGTTTTCACATTCATGGATATTTCCCATGATTCTTTCTCAAGCAACCTAGATAGCACCAAAGCCAACTGGAATGGTATTGCCAATTTTGTCAGAGAAGACACGTTTGTATAAATGATGGAGTATGGCGAGCATGAATATTACACTTCCAAACCTGTGCATTGCTTCCTCTATCAACCAGGATGGCATTTCTAGTAACCAGAGGGTTATCGATCATTTGTCAACATAAAAGTATACAGATTCTACCTTTATGAAGTTTCAGAGTGATGCTCTCTCGACCAAATTGGTGTCCCTGATGGCCAATTGTTTGGTACACGGTATTGTCGTTTTAGGCTATAATTGCACTTGGTATGGTATATTTAATTCACGGGAGACTGAGTTGAAATCATTTTTGGATAGATAAAAAGATATGTTCCCGAATAGAATATACTGAACAGCAAGTGCTCTGTACTGCTCCGTGAATTTGAATTATAAGCAAATATTCATATAATATAGACATCCAGCTTCAAGGTTTCTGTGGATGTATCTATTGTCTACATGATCTTAAAATATTATCAATGTTTCAATGAAGATGTAGAGAATATATTAGCAACCTGTGCCAGCATCTGAATTAACAAAATAATATAAATGCTAGGCTCAGATGCAAAACACTATTTTAGTTTCCCCGAATGGAATATACCTTCCGATTTTTGGTAGTCCACCGTCGAGGCTCGCACCCACACATTGAGGAATCCTCCACTTGTCTGTACCATCACCTCAGTTCCGATAGGCAGGATGATCTGAAAATCGGAAGGATTCCATGTAAAAACTAGAGCCAGTAGGCAAGGGGTCAACAGGAACACATATGCCGCGCCAAACATATGGAGAGTGTTTTGTGATCGATTTGCCTCGAGACCATGCGCTATTGCCTCGAGACCCGTGCGCTATCAGGAATTACAGACCGTCATGTGACGGAGTTTCCTTTCAGTGTGTTTGTTTTGTTTCAGTGCAAAACTATTGAAGGAAAACAAGAAATGTATATTTAAAATAATGGGCCACAAAATGTTCATGGGAAGCGACCTATAAATAACAATTTAAATCGTTTCCTCTCATATCTGGGCAGATTTGTCTGTGAAAGCTTGTGTCCAATAAATCCAGATCCTGAGCGGGAGTCGAACCGGCGACCCCAGAGTAAGGCACCTAATCGCCAACACTGTATGTCGGCGATCTGAACCACTCGTCCAACGAGCCTCCAACAAAAATAGGAGGTAGTAGATCGGTAGTCTTGAAAGAGAACCTACAGCAAATAGAATCTGTGCCATACTGAGATAAAATAACAAAATACTATTATACGATCACTTTGTAAATGACAAAATAATACCTTCCTATGCTCCTGTATTTTCGTCTTTAAACAGGAAATCTAAGAAAACCCTCAACATCTAAGAAGCGAAATGTTGCATCTCAGATCATTAACTGGTGTTAATGTAGGCCGGCTCATGAGATTATGTATCACCAGTGAGAGTTAAGGTATATGTTATGGTGTATCCTTAGTTCCGCGTAGCTAGTCATGAAAGATGCATATGAAATCAAGAAGACATTTCTTACTCTAAACCCTGCGCCTGTATGGTAAATCCTGGTTCCCGGTGTTAGCTGTTCATTCACGTAGATTTGTGACACAAGGGGTGGTGATTCTGTTGAAGACATATCGGGACCACATCGGTCAATGAGGATAAGGTCATCTCCAGATCTCACAGTGACTGCACAGTTACAGCTGGCAAAGCCATTACATGATCGATAGAAGCCATGCACCTGAAATAAAATACATCGAATTTCACAATTGTGAAAAATGTGAAATATGGAGGAAACGATTCTCTTTCATACAACCTTCCTCGGGTGTTTACATATATAATATTTCACTTGTTTACTTGTTTAGTGCTTCAGTGGTGAATATATAAACTTGGTTAAACATGTATGCAGTCTTTAGGTTTTTTTTATCTGTAGGATTATACACCCTAATATTGATCTTGCGACAATACATAAGCCCTGATTTACACCCTGAAAAGTAAAATAAGTCAAAGTATTTTCTGGGTTGATTCTTCACTTGCCTCGTACGGTAGAGTGGTATGACGATACAATATAAACTCTCCTTGAAGAAAATTGTCGTAACGCCTGAAACAGAACAATGAATTTATGTTCATGTCAGATTAAAGTTGGTCATTATAATAAATGTGAATATAAATAAGGATGTTCTAACACATCTGACTATTAGTTTAAGAGAAATGACGACAAGGGTGTAATTTACAGGAAGAAGTACATCTGTCTATCAACAAATACAATTACTGAAATCAAATAATATAAAAATCTATTTTTAAGCATTCAAATGAGTTGAGATATAGACCAGAATCTCGAATGAAAAGTTTGCGTGTGAGAGTGAACCCATTTCACTCACCTTCCATCGAAGGTAGCCATGTGAGGGTCGTTAACAGATTCACACAAAGCAGTCTTGTCACGATCAACTGTCAACACCTGAAAACATCATAGATGGATATTCTTGACTCTATGAACACATAATAAATGTAAGTATATTCACACTACTTCCATGTTTCTGGGAACAACAGACATGTAAACGGATTGAGCTGATCATGATTAGTACAATTATATCAACGCCACTCGAGGAAGTACAGTGGTCGACAAGTCTAGATCAGTTAGATTTTTTGCCCAGACTTTATCACACTTGTTTAATAAATCCCATATTAAATGAGCTGTAGCGACTTTCCTATTGGTTTCAGCAAACCGGTGTGATAATACCACATTTAACAGTTTCAAAGTAGTGAAGGTCGTGCGAACACATCTACTTGAACATACTTTGGAACACCAAAACACTGATCGGAGCTCATGATAGAAAATAACTGACTTCAAAAGCTTTACGGTGTAAGGTAATCTATCATATTTAAAACATGATTGTGGGGATCACATTCAAACATTTGAATTGTTCCAAACGAAGTTACTTTCCTCGGACTGACTCTCTAAACTGATAGGTGGCTCGGCAGAATAGAACGTAAATGACGTCGGAAAGACATACTCTACAAATACAGGTCTGTGGTGAAAGGTCGAGAGTCAGATTAGAGTAGAAACTCTTCGCCTTCGGGTGTCGCATCAGTAGAGTGACCCGAACGTATCTCTGGAACCATGACTTACAGATATCTGGTCAATGACTTGATCAAACATGGCTGCTCTGTCTACGGTGATCTGTATCTGGACCTGCATTGACGTTAGTTGGTCACCATCGATCAATCCATCAACGGTTGCAACGACAGGTAGTTGTTTAGTTTGCCGCCAGTTCTCCATTGTGAACCTCGCTCCACACGCAAAACTACTCCCGTCTATCCTGTAATTGCCAACGGAGGCCTGGGGACGTTTTCCTCCGGAGGAGCAAGTTGAATCCCCAGCCACTGTCAGAACAATGCCATAGACATCTAAAGAACAGATTTGTGCTGTTGTGTTCCGCCCACAGATGGCATTTGGAGGAACGGTAGATTTGAGCTCCACGGCAACTGGGAGGCCTCCCTCAAAGACCGTCAGTTCTTTCTCTGATATCACCTATGAAGTAGATGTAACCACATATACCGTCACTGAGAATTCAAGAAAAGTTTTCTTGCAGCAAACAAGTAACATCAGATATCATCATCGCGATCGTGATTGATACATGATTCAATCCAGAGGAGACGTCTATTCGCCTTCCCCGTAACAGATTAAGAACGTAAGAAAATGTAATAGCCAAAGCAAAAACCATCTTGTGGATTATCAACTGGATAGTAATAGACTAGCAAAATGAACTGGAGAGTAAGAGAACAACAAAACGATATTCATAATAGTGATTTTATAGATAATTATTCCAGGAATAAAATATCTACTATTGTAGTTTATTCCCAAATCGTTGGATAAATTACATACATATTAAAAGAGTGCGGAGTGAGTGAATAGGGTTCAACGTCGCTTCTAGCATTTTTCAGCTATACCATATATTGAAAAAAGATAGGTGACTCCAAGGAACCTCAAAGACTGATAATGGTAATATAATATTCGACCTTTATTTTACGTCATTCTCAGAAGTACAAATAAGGGCCGACAATGTACGATTTATATACAGTCTATTTGCAATCGAAACTCTTTCTGCCAACATATGCACTTCTGGTGATGATAGAGAATAAATTTTAAAATATTAAAGATGTAATCAGCCTCAAAATGGATGGATTTTGTAAACTCTCCCCTGTGCGTTTTTTCAGCAGGGAAGATTACCAAAGCATCATATGTGTTATATTTGATGACAGTGGGATCGTCATATACAACGAATGCAAGAATATCTTGTCAGAGAAATTTGTAACTCTGCCCGCTTCGACGGCTTTTCTGTCTCGCCATTGAGTGTGTGTTGTACGCGGAGAGGAAAATGACGTCACTGCGTGATGTATGAGTGACGTAGCGACGCTCACGAATTTGAATGCTGCACAGCTGCAGCCATGGGATAGCGTCATGGCTCGTGCCTACGGTTCGGTGATGTCGCATAGCATACGTTGGTAGAATGCACCATACGTGTATACGCTTGTTGACACGGCCGTGAAAAAATAAACGGCATGCCATGCTGTTTATTTTTAAAGATCAACTCCTTCTATTTTCTCGTGAATGGTAGAAACAAGTTTAGTTTCTTGTGGTCAGATGTGTTTCATTTTGTACCTGTTGTAACATATGTCACTTTCGTTAAGTTTGAGAGACATCGATTTCAGCCCAGATTTGAGGCTGATTACATCTTTAAGTTAAGGCTTCGTAGTTTCCTCGGACTCACCTACGATTCTTTACTACCTAAATGATAATAATGACTTGATCTGCTCGATTCTTACCTGCATAGCTTGAGAACACTTGCGATGTGGTATATGTTAAGAATGAGCGTGTTACATTACTAGGATTACTAATCAAAGTAGAACAAACTGAGCTACATACCTGAAGTTCTGCCGTAAATATGTTACTTTTCCTGACGGGGCTAACTGTCTCATTGCATCTGTCTGCATAACACACCTTTAATCCACACACAACCTGTAAAATATCACCAACATCACAACTATAACATCATCTTTTAAATTGTTACTTGAACTCTTGGACCTGGGAATCTCAATGTGTGAACAATATTGGTGTGATTCAAAGGCCTCCAACAGCGGTACTCATAATCCGATATTTGGGAACCAATAAACAAGTCAAAGAGAACGAGCGCTATAAAATGGATGGAAAAAGGTCGTTTTTGCCTAATAAAGTCAAGAATATGTCGAACTAAGGAAAATCCATTATAGGCTACCATTGTTGAAAATATCCGCATCGGATGATATTAAAAAAAAATGTCGTTTAGCTAACTTGCATAAAAACATGTTTTGTTCTCTGTTTACAATTAGACTCGGTGCAAACATCCAGTGGAAATCTGTTACGTAATGTCACAATATATAATCAGTCGCCTGAAGAATTTTGCGTGTTATGATTAATATATCAGAAGTTATAAGATTAAACGATCCCATTTTACCTTCATTTTAGAGAGATAGTTCTCTCTACCCTGATTAGTAATACAATAATACCTTCATGGCAAGGCAAATCACTGGGAGTACTAACACCCTGCACATACAGTATATATATCCCCTTCACATCGTGGCAAAACGGGACAAGCAACATTCCCCACCAGCTCAACTGGTGTTCTCAAGGCGTGTGCATTGTTTGCACTTACGAAGTACTTTTGCGAATTAAAGATTTGCTATATATTTGAGTACTTCAGGTAGTTGTGGATCACTTTTGGAAATAAATGGTTGTTCTGCTTCTGATGGATGTTTGATTTCACATTATGACTGGTGAAAATATCTTCAATCAAGGGCATCGGACCGGTTTTACTAGTGGAAAAGTTGGGAGGAAAATAGCGGCAGCAGGTAAAATGTTCAACCGTATGGACAAGTGCAAAGAATGAAACTGAGAAGCAATGTATTAAAAGTTAAGCACGTTGATAACTTTTTACTCTACATAAAATAGGTAGTGCTATCAAATTGCGGTATTATATGATGTATAGTAATGCAGTCTTTTTTAAAGAATCCGAAATTCATGATCAAAAATGTAACTTAAATTTGCTTGCGACGACTTGCCGTTACGTAGCAATAGTCATTAGTCATATAAGATATTTTACATTTCTGCTCCTAATTCTCGACGAAAATTCATGGAAAATTCATATCGTACAAACTTCCTTTTTATTAATTCTACGAACAGAGGCCAGCAAGTTTTTACCAAATAACTGTCTCTGCTAGCAAAATAGATATAGTTTTAGCCGATTTTAGCCAAGATTGAAATCAAACTTTTTCAAAACCAAATTATCTGAATGCAATATACCTACTATATTTCTCTATTCACTTTCACGAAAACACAACTGTTAATGCCAAAACTTTTGAAAACATTTCGAGTATGCCACAGCTTCGTTGAAGCAGAGCTCAAAATAAATGGTATCCTGTATTCCGGATTGCCTGTGGGATATCAGTTACAAGAAAACGAGATGTTCTCTTGGTTTGTGAGCTTAAATTAAAATGTGGATGAAAAATGTGACGAAAAATCCATACCTCGGAGCCATACCGAAAATCAGTTAACTGAAAGGAACTGATGGTGTCAACATCTGATCCCTGGGACAGTTCTCTGTACAACACTAGCTGATCGTTGTGATACCAGTCAATGATGTACCCAAGACCAGACCGGTTCACTGGAGTGAAACTGCAGCCGAGGTAAAACTCTGTCTCGTTGGGTGAAGCATACTCAGCTACCGATGGGTTAATCCTGATGTAGGGGTAAGCTGCAGAAAACAAGAATAAAACATAGCAGGGTTTGTGAAACTTCATCTACTCATTAAACCATAGCAGAAACTTTGTCTAAAATATAATGTGGTATGAGCTGATAAAGTTCACAATCCTATGCTACACGCAATGAGCTGGTCAACTCGCGAACACTATGCATCTGTTGTAAACAGTTTTATTTTATTTGGGACATTGCATAATATTAAATTTCCTCAACAGACTAGATATGTGAAAAATCCACGATTCCTTGTCACGTATTCTATTTTCCTCAGATACACACCCTGTCCAGAGCTGGTATCTATAGCCGGTTTTATTGACGCCATGATGGAATATACCTACATCATGGTCTTTCAGAATTTACAACAATGCTATGTAATTTTTTGCTCACTTATCACTATAACCATTGGTGATGAATTTATGTTTAACCTAACCTCTTGCAAGACAGACCCAAAGAAGAGCCCAGAAAGTTTAGCTATGTCGGGTAGGTGGTGTGTGCCTGGTTACTTTCTATGAGATACTTAAATATCCGAGAATATGTTGCTGTGACTATAAGGAAGATCCCTATAACTACGCCCGGACACACACAATGTTTGTGTCGAACCTTATAAGTATACTTGTCAGGCCTGGTTACAACCAATACGCAGAACACTCGTTTTTCAATGGGGCAAACATCAGCAGCATCTCCTAGCATTGAAGACCATCTGGATGGTTAGTCGTTTGCATGTTACCAGGGGTAAAGAGAAACTCATCTGATTTCGTGACTAGGGCGCAACATACATTCGACAAAAACAGAACAAAACATAACTACAGTGGTTTGCTCTGTACAGGTGATGATGATGTAACACTGCGAGCATATTTGCAACATGCTGCGAGTTCTTTTCATATACAGGGTGTAGATGGCGGGCACTTATTGGATTGGGATATTGAGTGACGTAATGTAGTACCTCTAATATATCATTGCATTGTATTTGTATCTAATCTTTGCTTCGTACGATTTCACATGGAGTTCACATTTTCAACCATTCTCAATGCAACTTTGATTTACTCTTGATGAGCATTGTATTGAACTCCCAGATCTTGTACATTTAACTATGCCTTTCTCCTGATTTCAAGAGAAATAGAGGTCTGACTCCTCTCAGTGCAATTAACACTAATCACTATAGTCTGGTATAGGACACAAGCTTGATACAGCTCTGTGACGTAAGCTAAAGTATATATTTTCATATACTTAGAGGTGTATATAAATTCAACTTTTGCTTGCAACCATTCGGCATGCTAAGTGAACCAAAGGGAAATGACTTGGGATATATAGTGAAAGTAACCTTCAGTGATTTCATATTCGTTTCTCGAGGTTTCATATGAAGTTCGTATTTCCAAGTATTGTACATACAATGGACTTCGGCGATTGTTGTTCTGTCTACTGGTTGTTGTCTTAACTAGATTTGATGGAGCAATTATGAACTCCGACATTATTCTGTAAGTCGGGTTACGCTTCACGCAAAGAGATATAGATTGCCTACCTGATTCAACTTCAATTTATGAGCGCTCATACACATATATGTCATACTGTATTGATAGTGTAATTTTTACCTCCGAACAATCATGCGTCACACATTCAAATAATTTAATGTACACATTGAACAATATTAGTAAGTGCGAATCTTCATCTACGCACTAAAGTACGACTATAGTAGGAAGCGTGACACTTGTTCAGGAAGTGCAAACTGGCGATGTAGTTCCCTGTCTGTTAATATTAACACAATTTACTCAGAAAGGACGTGGCGCGATAATTGAGAATTTGCCCTCCATGAGCTCCGGTTGAATTGCAGAAACTATAATATTACCAATGAAAGACTTTTTTAACTGGCATAAAGAACAAAATTCTGTTGCATACTCAGAATAAATACAAGTCATTGAGTTCTATGATTCTCGGATACCATGACCGTGAATTGTGTATTTGCGCAAAATCGTAATTTAATAAATGAAATTCGTGTACCACCTCTTTTTCTCTGTACACATATGAAGGTCGACCGGAACCAGCAGTGGAACACAACCACCTATTGAACCAACGATCATTGGTAAAACTTGTTTTGGTTCTGGTAGGTCTTCATATGTTTACAGTGAAAAATATGAAGTGTTTTTTTTTTCACCTTAAAATCGGTTATTTTGCACAAATGCACTATTTAATAGCCACGTTATTCGAAAATCATAAGACCCAATTATGCTGAGCAAACAACAAAACAGAACGATTTCTTTCACACGTTATATTTCATTCTCAACACACAAACCGCACATCATAATGGGGTAAATTCTAGCTAAAAATCGCCATATTCTATCAGTCAAGAAGTAACTCTCTCAGTTTTTTATGACTAGAGAGTAAAATGTGGAATTATATACATATAAGACACAAAATAGTCGCTGTGTATATATATATGTAAGATGAATGTCCCAAGACATGATGCTAGCAAGGACACATTTTGAAAGATATATTGAAAGTTGGTCACATCACCAAGAAGGTTTGATTCACAGGAACAATTTTGATATTGCTTCTGTTCACGCTCACCTCTAATGGGACTCCACTCAAAGTATTCCTCAAATGGCTCACATATCAGGGTATCATTACTGGGGTTAATTGTTCCAGACAAGTAACATGCATTCTCAATAAAACATCTGTCAACCTGAAAAGCAAATACATCATATGTGAATAATCACCATCATTCCTAGTCATCGTTCGACTGACAAAGCCGAACCATGACAGAAGACGACTTCGCCAGGACCAAGGCCAGCCATTTTATTAATAGGCTTTCCGAACACCTTTCATGATCTCGTGACCTTTCCGAATATGCCCACATGCCCAGCGAATTAAACGTCGGCAAATGTGTTGTATATATAGTCCCAACTGACTGTTTTGAAATCTGATGTTCCTATCTGTTTCCGCCCGGAACTTCAAATAGTTCGTTTACTATTTCTCTGCATAAACTATGCCTTTGTCAAAATATACCAAGATACCACAAATGTGGCGTATCACACACATCGCCGTCCGTTCTTTGTTTGCTATTTTAAAAAGACGGTTCGAGTAATAGCTGTACTGCCCCCAGAGAATACGTACGCATTATGGAGGCTGATAATCAGCAATTTCTATGGTTTTACGATGGTAACATGGAGGATCTCTGACACTACGGTTCGTTACTTCTGTCTAATTCCACCTAACCTGGAGTTAGAGGCCGCTTATATGTTCTACATTGGCACAGGCACAATCAAAGCTTGACTGAGACACATCATTCCTTGGAAAAACGACTGCAAATTTCATTTGGATGATAAGGATTCTATGTAAAGATTATCATGTCTTGTTGTCATCATTGAAAACCTGTTGGCCGATTCTCTCTTGCAGGAAACCATATTGTTTTTGTTGTTTTTTAAATTTTTATTTCATGTATATTTGGAATTAATACTAATTGCTGTATGGAAAATGTCTTTCGATTATTAACGCGAAAATTATTTATGGACGCCGGCTGAATATTGAACGTCGGATCTGACGCACGGAATAACCATAAAGTGGCATCAGCATCATGATAATTAACATATTTTATGGAAGCGGGACATGAAGAGGCGATAATTAAGCAGATATGTATAACTTTCTATGAAATGCATAATCCATGAAAGGAAGTTGAACTGATACAGATTTCCCTTTTATCTTCACAGATTAGCACTGGTAACATGCATAATGCCAGTGCATGTAACCAATCCGAATATTTAAACTCATTAAATATAATAAACAACAGAGCACATGATAACTACAGGCGTACCGTTCGTGTACAATCGCCAGTACTCCTACACAGATGACAATCTGGGTGATAGACAGTAAAGAGGAGCTGCTGGGAGAAAATTTGGTTCTGGTTACTAATCGAGACTAAGTAACTGCCTATTGTGGTTGGCTCACACGTGACTTCGTTCAAGCTGAAATACTTGGCAGGTGAATAGAACACTTTCTCTGTTGTGCTGTAGGTACCGTCAAGTATCTGTAATCAGAAACAACGTATATTTTATTCACTTATTTGATAAACATTCTTACAGAGGAAGGATGGTGACGAACGACTTACATAACAATGCGCAACATCCGTAATATATTTGGAGATGTACTATTGCAAGAATGCTTTATACATTCAAAAGAGCGATAATTCCCTCCAGAATCTATACTGTAGGTTAGTTCATGAAGAAAATGTCTTTCATATATATGCCGGTTTGGGGTGTAAGAAACCTATAACAGAAACGGATCGGATAAGTGTAAGTTAACTCTACCTTACCTGGGGTGTACATCAGCCCTAAATATATTTCTTATTCCTTGGGTTAGGGAGCTGAGACGATCAACAATATATCTTGGAGTTAAGCTCTGCAAGAAAATGTGAACCAATCCAAGATGGCCGCTCTGATGACGTCACAGCGACGGTCAGATGTTCCAATCTTTTATTTTATATTATTATAAAAAACTTACATTATAAATTAGGAATAATTATGTGAAATAAAATAGCATGGGAACTTCTATGCGTAAAAAGGCAAAACGTTTGATGAAAAACGGAATTTTCTCTCATGGCAGCCATTTTAAATTTATCCATCATCCCCTGCTCGGAGGGGTATGCAAGTAGGGTTAAAGGGTATTTATAAGAAAGTTATCTAAGCGCTGTTTGATATTTGAGAGGGTACTTTTGTGGTAAATACGTTTACTTCCATGCTCTTCTGTAAAGAGATTGATCATATACACACCAACAGCCTCTTTGCATCTCAGTATGACCGGTTAAACAAGATATGGCCAGTCTTGATACCCTAAAT